>BGKB01000002.1:552519-657046 GCA_003116975.1 Aurantiochytrium sp. KH105
AGCGCGCGAGGCGGCGGCGTGCTCTCCGCGCGCCCGCACAGGCCGGCCGGCGAGAGACGCCAGCAGCACCAGCAGCACCAGCAGCACCAGCAGCACCAGCAGAACGCGGAGCAGGAGGTGGCCATCGAGGCGCTGCTGGTCAAAATCAAGGACCAGGCGCGGTCCAAGGAGCTCGGTCTCGGCGCGCGCAGGGTGCTCCTCTCGGACATGCTCGATAGCCTGCGGCATTTGGAGCACGAGATTGACGCGGACCAGTGGCTGTACGAGGAGCAGCCTCTCCTGAACTAGCTAAGAGCAGAGCAAGTGCGAAAGCTAGCCGGACATCAAAGCGAAAGATGGCGTCAGCCGCTGTGGCCAAGGCCGCACAGGCCGCCCAAGCCACAGCGACGACTTGCTGGCGCGTCAAGGTAGGAATTGAGATCCACGCACGCGTGTTGGCGCGCAGCAAGCTGTTCTCTGGCGCCTCCACCAGCTTTGCGCACGATCTGGCCAATCCAAATGAACAGGTCGCGCTCTTCGACGCTGGGCTCCCCGGGACGCTCCCACGCGTCAATGCAGCGTGCGTGGACCAGGCCATCCGCACCGGTATCGCGCTCAGGGGCACGGTTCACCCGACCTCGATCTTCGAGCGCAAGCACTACTTTTATGGAGACTCTCCCCTCGGCTTTCAGATCACGCAACAAAGACATCCCATCGTCTCGGGTGGCGCCCTGCACGTCGTTCTCAAGGACAACTCCAAAGAGGAGGAGGCTGCGCGTGCGAACAAGCGCAAGATGGAAGAGAAGCAGCGAAAAAAGAATGAAAAGAAGGCGAAGAAGAAAAAGAATGCCAAGGCTGCACAGCAAGCGGAGAAGGAGGACGTCGCAGCCACGCAGGCTTCGGTCGATGCCGACGATGGCAATGCGGCCGACAACACCTCTGCGAGCATTGAATACAGGTCTCTTCCTCAGTGTACAGTGCGAATCACCCGTATTCAGCTCGAACAGGACACAGGTCGAATGCTACCTACGTTGGACGGCCAAAAGCAGCTTTTGGATCTCAATCGCGCGGGAACCGGCGTCATGGAAATCGTCACCGAACCGGACATGGAGTCGCCCCAGGAGGCCGCAGAGTTCGTGCAAACCATGCAGACGCTCTTGCGCACGGTAGGAACGTGCGACGGAAACATGGAAGACGGCTCACTCCGTGCCGATGTCAATGTCTCGGTGCACGCTCCTGGCATCAATTCGCATCGCGTCGAGGTGAAGAACCTGAACTCGATCCGCGCTGTGTCTCGTGCTGTCGAAGTGGAGGCTCTCCGTCTCGTGACAGAGTATCGAGACGTCGAACCTGATGATCTTCCGACCATGGCGCGACCTGCGGAAACACGGGCTTTCGACGCCTTGGAAGGCGTCTCTCGCGTCCTGCGGTCCAAAGAGGGCGCTGCGGACTACAGATTCTTCCCAGATCCAGACCTCCCGCCACTCGTCATTGCGGAGGAACGCATCTCAAACCTTGCCTTGACGATGCCCCCCCTCCCTGAAGAGATCCTCGCCCGTTTGCAGGGCCCCGAGTTGGCGTTGTCGCAAGATGACGCCCTTGTTCTCTTTCACGAGCCCGGTGGCGTCGCATACTTTGACCAGGTGTGCGTGGAACTGAACAAAATTCCAGAGGTCTCCAAGGACGGGCCAAGTCAGGCGGCCAATTGGATCTGCAGCGTCTTGCTCGGTCTCGGCGAAATGTCTCTTCGTGAAACGCTTCATCCTGCCTTCGTCGCGGGTGTTGTGGATATGGTTGCCAAGGAGGAGATATCGCGACTCACGGCCAAAAAACTCCTCAGCGAGTCTGTTGGCGATCTTGCGGCAGTTGACCCACGGCCCATCGTCGAAGCCAATGCATGGTTTCAGATCAATGACGACGCCGTGCTTCGCGAACTTGCAGCGTCGGTCCTGGGGCAACTTGCTGCTACGCCCAAGGGTCGCAAGCTCATTAGCGATTTCCACGGGGGCAAGGATGCGCTCAAAGGAAGCTTCATTGGCCAGGTTATGCGCGCGAGTGGTCAGCGCGCCAATCCACGCCTCCTCGAGCCCATTGTCCTCGACGAATTACGTCGATTCCAATGATGACAAAAGATCCGTTTTGTTTTTTCACCAGTGGTTCGAATTTTTTTTATAAAAAATTTCTTGCCTCTTTTCTTTCGTTTCGAGTCTTTCGCCCAACAGAAAAAAAAATAAAATGGAAGGGACCAAGGCCTTTTATTTGACATCATCCCAGCATCTATTGTGCTTGATATTTGTGCTGTGCAGCACCGCTGCAATGACGCTACACATATCATAATGGCTAACATTGCCGAAAACGCGGAGACGGGCGACGCGGAAGACACGATGGAGAAGGGGGAGGAGGACCTCGAGACAGTTGACGGCCAAGCAGATGTGGATGGCACGCTTGCTTCGAAAGCAAGCGAAATCCAAGATGAAGGCGAGCTTGCAAATGAAGACGCGAACAACCAGTCTTCCGCTCCGCAAGAACCTTCTCTTGATGTCACAGAAGAAGCAGCGCAATCAGATCAAGAAAGTGCTCTCAATAACGAGGAGACGTCAAATGATGCTGTTGAAAGCAAGAATTTGACGCAGGCCCTGCAAGAAGCTAATGAAGAAAACGGTATGGCAACGAACAATGAAGAAGGAAAAGAAGAAATGCCTTCCACGCCGGTAGACACTGCGATCGAGGCTCCAGCCGTAGCTCACGACGAACCCGAGAGCGACCAGGACTCAAAGTCATCGTCAAATCTGCACGTCGCGACGTCACCTGCCATTCCAACTCCAAATGCAAGGTCTCCACGAAAACTCAAGCTGAAAAAGCCTGCAAGCTACGAGACGCCGCCGCCGCCAACGGAACTCGCCTCTCCAATGTCGCCATCTGCTCATGCCAAAGTCCGCAGCGTCTCATGCGAGATGCTGGCCTCTGCTTCATTTGCAAAGACGGTATTCCAAAAGTACTTGTGGGTTTATCATGGTGTAGGCCGGACCGCAGGGCTACCATCACGGGTCCTCCTTGTCACCGGACAGCGCAAGGACCCTATCGAGCGTCAGAGCATCGCATCTGCCGTTCTACATACAGCCTTGCACTCAGGCGCAATTGTTGTCGAGAATGGCGGTGAGGCGTCTCTTTTCCATGGAATCACCGGTCTCCCGAAAACGTTACCAGACATGATCGGTCTGCTGTGCGCTGGTGCCGCTGAGGCAGCCTTGCGGCCAGCCCTTGCATGCGCGGCACACCGTGCAACGTTTTGCATTGAGTCATGTGCGTCGGTCGACGAGGAAGACTTTGCACAAGCTCAATGCAATTTTGCTCACCAACTCGCCGGTGGGAACAAGATTGTTGTTTTGGACGTTGGCACAGACTTGTCACACGGCGCGGCATCTACAGCAAAGGCTGCACATCGACAAGGTTGGCCAATCGTTGCGCTTGCGGACGGGTGCCATCCTGGCGAAAGAACACGCGGAGTCAAGTGGGCATCTTTCGCGCACAACGCGTACTGCCACGAAGCCGAACTTTCTTCGTTTATTCATCTTCATCTCACCGTGGATCTATTCTGAGCTTTTATCTTCTCGTGATCGACAATTTCGGGTGAGGCCGTCTCAGAGCTCCTTGCAAATGGCGCTTGTTCTTGTCGAAATGGCTTTCATCATTGTAATAGCGAGAAATGGAGAGGGAAAAGTCTTCATAATAGGCTGGTACAAGTGCGAGGCCCGCAAGCTGCATCGCCCTGAGTGTAAAATATGATCAAGCTCAACATTGCACTCTTTCTCGTCTTTTATAAAAAGTTGATGATGTTCTCAAACTTCGAGCTACGGATCTATCGCAAGATGTGCGTCGTGAGCCGAACGTTGTTGTTCTGGACACTCTCGCCTGTTGCAAGAATGAAGATGGGCAGGATAGCTTTTTGCCTGAATAATAGTCTTCCTGCAGGCTCGCACAAGCGAGAAAAGAGTGGACCTTCAACAGAGTGAGATTCTTAGCGACGACGTGAAAATGCAGGGACGGCAAATATCCAAGAAAAAAATGTATTACGGGAAAAGAAAAGCAGCGCTTCATGGTCGTCTAGGTAGCGCACTTGAGTTGCTCTTGCGCAAGGTCAAATTGATTGATCCTGGTCAGATTTCTGATTACTTATTACACGCCAATGGTTTCCAAAGTCTTTCGAAGAAGAAGAAGATAGGTGCTCGGACGAGCTTTTAGCGGCGCAGAAAATTCTCTAAAGAGTAGCAGACCAACCAAGGCGGAGGGAGGGTCACGTCATCAGTCCTTTGCGCTTCTTGTTTGTGTTTTCTGTTCCAGTTCACTCCTCGAGGCCGAGCTTGGCCTTGAGTGCCATTGTCCGCTGCTCCCGCATCTCCTTTTCGAACTGCATACGCTTTTGCCGCCGAAATTCTTGCTGCATGTGCTTGCGCTGCTTTTCGGCACGCATTGCTGCCATGAGGTCTTGTTTGCGATTCAGGTTGGTCTTTTCAACCTCGATAAGAGCCTTGAGTCGGCGCTCTTCCTCCATGATGAGACGCTTTTCCGCGCGCAAGGCGTCAAGATCAGACGCCTCTTGCAATGCTTTGATGATGATGTCGTTCTTGATCTTGGCCCTTCGTCTATCGGCTCGCGCATCCCGCCGCGCAGCCTCTTGCAGTCTAGCGCGATTTTCTTCTTCAATTCGCTCGTTCTCGGCCATGAGATTGACGAGAAATGGAGATTTTTCAAGCTTGGCCTTCCAGGTGACCTCTTTCTTGATACGCTGACGCTGCAGCTTTGCCCTCTGGTTCGCGCGGGTCTCGAGCAGCTCTCGCTTCACGGCCTCGCGTTCCAGAAACCTTTGCTCCATAAGGCGCTGTGATCGGGAAAGCAATCTGCGCCGCGTCTCGGCGTCGGGATCATACTCTTCGTCTTCATGTGCATCTTGGTCTTGAAGCACGCCTTGCAGCTCGCCATCGAGAGCGTCAAGGGCACCCTGGTCGTGCCTTGAGCCTGTTGCCGCACCCCGCTTCTTCTTCTTCTTTCGTCTGACATTGCGCTTCTTCTTCGTCTTGCCGTCCTGAGCACTCATTTCGCTTTTTTCTTCATCGCCAGCATCGCTGTACTTGGACTCTTCCACGACGTCCTCATTAGCCTCGAAATCTGCTTGCGAGAACTCATCGGTGTCCACCATCTCGGGAGGCCTTCAAAGGCTCTTGCTTTGGTTCTGTGCGCACCGCGCCCCACCTACGACGTTCCGGCCTCTAGCCGTGCGTCGATGTCGGCCTCGGAGCTTACTCGCGCCACCCTCGCACGCCGGTGCGTGCGCGGGATTTCGTCTGTCGTGAGATTTGCGCTGCGCGGCTTCCGCGCACACGCCATGACGAATCCTACTAAGTGTAGACACTGTCTTCTTCCCCACCGCCCGCCAGTCCTCATTGAGGCGATGGACAGAGACGTTCTCATGAGAACGCTCAACGGATCGATCAACGTGAAGGAGCAAGAGGGCAAAGCAAGACAGCAGCGAGAAAGAAACTCGAAGCGGCGGAGCAGGTCGAAGGCGCGTGCGTCGCGAGCAAAGCGAGTGCTGGGGCGCCGCGCCGCGAGCGTGGCTAGCAGCCACTCCCGTTCCCCGGGTCATCTTTCGCGGGCAAGGTCGTCACGGATCAAAGAAAGAAGGGGGAGAGGGCGCGCCATCGCGGGACCATGCGCAAGCACGACGAGGCCGCCGCAGCAGCGGCAACTACAGCACAGATGAAGGCGACGGCTCAAGTGCCGCAGGCCTTGGTACTCGAGCACGTGTCGCCCGCAACGCGACTGCTGGAGAAGCGGCGCCAAATGTTTGAGGTGCAAGAGGCCCTCGATGCCCAAAAGGAGGAATTTGCGCGACGGGAGGAGGCCTTCCACCGACGCGAAGAGGGTCTTCGTAAAAAGGATCTCGAGCTCCAGGAAAGCTTGATTAAGTTCAACAAGTTTTTACAAGAGAATGAGTCAAAGCGGAACCGCGCGGACAAGCGAACACAGGAAGAGACCAAGCAACGCAAGAGCAAAGAGGGCGACATTCGCAAGCTTGAGAAGCAGCTCGACGCGATGCGCAAAGAGTGCGCAGAGCTGGATAAGGTCGTCGACCGGAACATCAAGTATCAGCGATATCTGGAAACCGTGCAGGAGACAATGCCCGAGGACTATCCGGAAGTTGGCGACTTGCTCAATCGCTACCAGACACTGAAAGACGCAAATGGTGATCTCAAGGAGCGTCTTCAGACATACGAGGATTCGAACGAAGTCAAGCGGGCGGAATACGTGCACTATACCAAAGAGCAGACGAACGAGATTCTCAATTTCAACAACGAGATTGCGAGCATGCAGAAACAGCTTGAGCAGTCCGAGTCTGAAGCAATGCGCATGCAAAACGAGGTGGATGGGCAGATTCGCAGCATTTCCGATCGAACACTTGAGATTGGTCAGGCGCTCATGGTTGTTGAAAACCTACTTCAGCGGTGTACCTCGAAACCGCATGGTAACTTTCTCAAGCACTTTCAGGCATCTGAAGAGCACCAGCAGAGCCAGCAGTCAAGCCAACAGCAAAGCCAGCAGTCGCCAAGCGAAAGCAGCGACTTGATGCGAGACGGTGAATCCAAGGAGGACAGCCTGCACGAGGGTTCGAGCGCGTCCAGAACACGCGGGCGTGGGCCCGATGAGCTTACGCGCAAGGGTCTTGCAGCCATGAGTCAGCTCGACGTCATTGCTGCCTATATTGTCGACTTTGAGAGTATTGTGGCCGAAGCTCCATCACATGTAAACTAAGTTACAAGCAGCAAAGTATGAATTATCTTTGCTTTCATTCACGTCAGACTGACTTGCTTCATCTCTTTCTCTTTCTTTTTTGGGGGGGAGAGGGGGGGCGATGAGCGAATGAATGCCTGAGCGCGGCATCTCGCCGCACGACGCTGAGCGATATTCTAGGGAACGATTACATTGTTCTTTTCTCTTCTTCTAAACATGTGTTTACAAACTACGAAAAGACGTCCGCTCGGCTGCAAAAGAATGGATGTCACAGTGTGCACAATCTTAGTCTCATTGCTACAATCGTGCTCCATTTGATTTGTCGCTGACGGCCAAATTGTTCATGCAACTGTCTGACTTGCGGGAGAAAGATTCCATCACGTTCTAGATTGCGATGATCCTTCATCGAGAACAGAGGAGTGCAACTGTAGTGCTGCTGGCCTGTTTGTCTGACTGTTTTTGTCTGTCTCACTGCCTGCCTGCTAGTGTCTTCATGACCAAGGCGAGTCCAGGAAATGATGGCGTGGATAACGAGGTCTCGCTGGCGTTTGCCGCAATTGACGGCCGAGGCAAGACTCGACACTCGAGACAATAGCTGCCGCTCTCTCCCCCACCGGAGTGCTCCACTGCAAAGGCGTCTCAGGGCTAGTGGGTCGTCGGTGGCTCGCTCCGAGCTGCGGTGGCGAAAATGGCGATTGTGGCGAAGTGGCTGATGGAGGCGAAAGGCATGAATCTTGTGAGCTCGTCATGGAATAAAAGTTTGACGCCGAAGGCGAATGTGCGGGAGCTGGTGAAGACGAGCCGACCTCTGTTGGTTTCAACGACGTCGATGACGACGACGACGACGAGGACGAGGGAGCTGACGCGGGAATCGGGGAAGCGTCCATCATTCGGAAAGTCGCGGGGGAAGGCATTGTATAGGGTGAGCTGGAGTTCCCTCGGACCGCTGATCTCGTCTGCGTTTGCGAAAGTGGCGTTGGCCATGACGACAAATCTGCGGCAAGAGCTCGTGAATAAAGGTCTGCCATACAAAGGCGATCCGTCTGGGTGGGCGTCTCCGGAGACAATAGAGACCCAGGCGTGTGCGGCTGCACAGCTTTTCCAGTGGCGCGAAGCGTGCGACGCACCTTGCGCCCGGAAGGCGGTAAAGTGCCGTCGACAAAGGGCGTTCGAAGATGCTCGATAGGAAGCTTGGACTCCAAAGCTAGGGCGTTTGGATCGCGCAGCAGGCCTGGCGGATTGATGCATTTCACAGGTGTGCAACGATCGAAAACCTCGGCGTTAAGCACTGCCATAGTGTCAATGCTGAGGTTAAGGTCCCCGTTGTCTTTGAGCGCCTCTTCGAAGGTGTCTTCGTCGGCCACTTCGCGGAAAGCTTCGTCCCAGGGCGGAAAATGCTCTTTGGCGGAACTGAAGAACGGGTTCATGACTGTGAGAGCAGGCTTCACGCGAGCCGGACTTTCTTCGATGCACACGTGAGGCAATGGCGGTGGCGGCGGTGGCAGGGGGTGTGAGGCTTGGGGCGCTGCAGATTTTCTTTTAGCACTGGCAAACGGGTCATTCAAAGGACTGCAATCTTGGTCCTGCTCGTCGTCGTGGTCGTTTAAAGAAAGCATGTTCAATTGCTCGAGGAATACCTCGGAGTCTGAATCATATGCAGACGCGTGTTCGATGCTCACGTCGAGAGCGGAAATGTCGTCGACGTCATCATCTACAGCATTTGTGACTTCCCACGAGTCAGCGCCATCCAATCGGCTGATTTCGAAGGTGTCACTATTTTGCGCCAACGGCGCTTGGACTTGGTCCTGGTCCTGTTGAGTGCTCGTCGTCTCCCGGGCAAAGGGTCCAAGTTCGCCGTTGTCATCGCCTTCTTGCTCTACCTCGAAGGAGACCTCGGTGGCCCATACGGGTGATGGTATCATCCCATCACCGCGACTTGCGCCGTCGTCTATGTCACCGCCGTGGAGGCCGTCCATCGACGATGCTCGCCTGCGTGGGACGAGGTCTGAGCTCGTGCATGAGCCAAAAAAGAGGGGTCGTGGCATGGCGGTTTTCCCTCGTTGACCCGTGCAAGGGTCGCAAGTTTCTTTGCTTCCCTTTTTCTGGGGAGAGATGGGCCAAGGTTGCAGCGAAAATTGCTCTGTACATGGAGAACGCGCAGTAGAGCCAGACGGCCGTACTTCTGGCAGCGTCCAGTCGTTTGATTCAAGGAGATACGGAGATCTGTAAAATTGAACATGTGTACACAATTGGGCGGTTTGTAGGTTGCGACTTGAGGATACGCGAAAGCTGTAGGGGAATGGGTCTCTCTCAAGATAGGATCTAGGATTTACTGTCGTTATAGCTAGATCTCTAATGTTCGAAGACCTTTTCTGGCGATAAGAAACGAGCGTCAGGTTAACAAGCAAGCAAGCACGCCAAGCAAGCACGCCAAGCAAGCAAGCAAGAAAGAAAGGAAGGAAGAAAAAAAGAAAGAAAGAAAGAAGGAAAAAACGAGCGCCCGAATGACAACAAAGTAGAACTACGTGTGTGTATGATTGTTATCAACTTGAAGAATAAGGAAGTGAGCCACGCGGCATTTCCGGCTAGAATCTCCAGCAGCCGCCTCGCTTATAGTTGTATGACCAAGTGAATCTTGGTAAGATACAGCATGAAACACACGAAAGAGTTGACTGCATCTGCTGCTTCTTTGCCCGCTTGATAAATCGATTGAATAGCTGACTGATTGCGCGCTCTCTTTCTTGTTTTTGGAAAGAAGAGGTTTTGCAAAAGGAACGAAAAAAAGCATTGCAGCGAGGAGAGAGCTTTCACTTCGTCACTCTTTCCTTTCCGCCTTGTCATTCGTCACACCTTGGGCAGGATTAGGTCCTCTACGTTGGTGCTCTATATTCCGACAAAAAGCCCAGATCTGCCCCGCCTCCGCTCGGCTCTGCTTTTCTCTGCTCTACTCTGCTTCGGCAAGACCTAGCCTGGCTGTTGGAGCCACACTATTCAGCGTCGACGCGAGGCGACTGAGCAACGGGCAAAGTTGTTTTCGCGGCAGCAGCGGCAGTTGCAGTGGCAGTGTTTACAACGGCGACGTTTTCGTCGTGGTGTTTGCGATGGGCAATATCGGTGGCGGGACGAGCGGAACTCGTTCCGGCTGCTCGAAAGCGGTTAAAGCGATCGAGTTCGAGTTTCATCTGGTACAGCTTGAGATCTTCGACGAACCAAACATTGGGGTCGGCGACCTTGCGACGACGACGGATGAGCGTGAGTGCTTCGACAAGATTGGCCCCGCGCTCGTACATGAGGTATCCCGCGACGATGGAAACGGACCGCGAGATGCCCTTGCGACAGTGGACCATGACGCGGCCTCCGTTGTCAAGACAGTCCTGAATAAAAAAGGCTGCCGAGGGAATGAATTTCGCAAGGGGCGTGAGGGGCAGATGAAGCTGCTCTTCCGAGGCCGGCTCGTCCTTGAGCGGCAGGTTCAAGTACGTGAACTCGGACGGGTACATGGACTCGCACGAGGACGCCGCGCAGTTGACCACATGCGTGATGCCGTTCTGCCTCATGAAGCCCGCGTCGCGCGCCGCGCGGTACCTGCCCACGTACACGCCGTCGGTGATGACGGACATCTCGCCGTCGAACGCGAGCCGCACCATCTTCCCCCGCCCGCCTGCCTGCCCGCCCGCCCGCCTCGCCTCGCCTCGCCTCGCCTCGCCTCGCCTCGCCTCGCCTCGCCGCAGCGTCTGCCTGCCTGCGCCCGCGGTCGCGTCTCCGCTCCGCGCGCCGCCGTTCGCGATATGCGCGCTGCGCGCGGCCTGCTGCTCGCCCTCCTCCGCGGCGTTGTGCACCGCGGCCTCGCCTCCGACGCGCCCGCGCCGCGCGCTGCGCGCGGCTGCGCGGCCGCAGCGGGCGCGCGCGGCGGGCGCGGGCTCGCGAGGGCGGGCGCGGGCGGAGTTCTCGCGCAGGATCAGGATGCGATGGATGGAGCTGGAGGAGGGCGATGCGATGGCGCGCCCGACGATGGCGCGCCCGACGATGGCGCGGCGACCCCGCCCGCCGAGGGCGGCGAGCCCTGCGCGCGGGAGGGCGCGGCGCGGGGAGGGCGGCGAGCTCTGCGCGCGGGAGAGCGGCGGCCGCCGGGGCTCTGCGGGTCCGAGAGATGGAACGCGGGCTCTCTCCGGAGCGGAAGAGCGAAGGCGCGACCAAGGTGTCCGGTGGACGCCCAGTTTTGCAGGGTGAAGCACCGCGTAAATAAGTAACGGGGCGTTGGGGTGGGCCAGAAAAGTACGGAGAGGCAGAGGCGGAGAGGCGACAGAAAGAAAGGAAGGATTTGCGGCATGGATGGCGTCTCACGGGTGTGTGAATGCAAGGCAACTTTGTCTTATTCGCTGGGGTGAGCCCATTTTTGTTTGGCAGCGCAGCGACGTTGACATCTGGCTAGGTTTCCCGTAGGGGTATAGCTGATCCACTCAAGTGAAGATGCTGTTCATGAAAGCGGTGAAGACGACGCGATTCTTCTGGCTGATTCTGAAATGAAACGTGAGAGTCATGTTGAACAGCACAAGGGCGTTCTTTTGGAAAAGGCTTCGAAACGCTCCAACCAAACATGCACGAATCGCAAAAAGGACCAGATGGTGTCCACAGACACGGGTTGGATCTATGAATGTATATTTAGCAATCTCGCGCTTCCTCTTCAAGCTCTCCAACTTGGGGCCGGCACGTCTTGCGAAAATGTGCTCGTACAAATCGCGAACCCTCGGGGCAGTGGTACACATCACATGTCGCAGCATGTAAGCACCACCGACCATGTGCTGCAACGCGATCGCAATTGTGACTCCCCTTCTTCTTTCCATCTTTACCTGCATCCATGCGCTTCTGTCTCTCGTAGAATCGCCACGCGACGCGCACACGTCCGCAGCCACTGCTGCTGCTGCTGCTGAGACTTGTGGGCCGAGGCATGGTCCTTGGCCTACTTCTCATGAATCGAAAGGCCTGGCAGTACTACAACTTTTGTCGTATTGAAATACCCTGGTCAGCAATTTCGGACGATCTTCGCCGACACTCAAGACTTCATTTCCCATGAGCTAGAGCTGCAGTAGTGCTGCCTTTGCACCACACTACAAGTCTATACGGACCTTCGCGTCGCATGAGCGCTGTTAAAATCAGCGATCAGATCGCTTGTGCCAACCAACCTCGGCCGATCGAGCAATCGAGACCTGCCGCAGCAGCAGGTGACGAACGTTTGCGACCATCGCCGCACGCTTGGCACGTGTCACCCCATTGGGCCACTCCTTTCACATACTGCTCATCGCAGACACCGTCTCCATCAGCAGCGACTGCGGACGTGTGCGTGTCGCGTGTCGATCCTACGAGGGTAAGAAAAGCGCTGCAAGCAAGAAGGAAAGAAGGAAAGAAGGAAGGAAGGAAGGAATGAAGGAACGAAGGACGGTATTCGTCATCGCAGTCGCCGCCGTCCATCGCAGTCGCCGATTGACAAAGTGGCAGCCATGAATCAACTTCTGCGGACAGGTATCCTGCCTACCGGAGAAACCCCAGATCAACCGTCGTCCCGTCCTCCCTCTCTCCATACCCCCCTCTTCCGAAACCTGTGACGATTCCCGACCCGCAATGGCACGCGCCCCTGTGGGGCACTCTGCAACTTACGGCGAATCGGAGGCCGCGCCATAATCCCCTCTCTCCGCCCCCGCTCCAGGCCGGGCTCCCTCGAGCCCGCGCCGCCCCCGACCCTCTCGCTCGGCCGACCCGACGCCCGCGGCCAGCCCGCGGCCAGGCCCAGGCCAGCCCGAGGCGTCCTCTCCTCCCCTCCTCGCCTCCTCGCCTCCTCGCCCCGCCTCGCCTCTGCAGGGCGCGGTGCGTGCAGGGCAGGCAGGGGGTGCGCTGCGGAGCAGGAGTTGTGCACGCGCGGGCGCCTCTGTCGAAGAGTGGATGATGACAGCGAATGCAGATGCGGGACGCACGCACGATCGGAGCGCGCTCGCAGCACTCGCAGCCGCTCGCAGACCCGGAACGAGCGCCCGCGCCGCCCTCGCCGCGCCGCGCCGCCCGCCCCGCCCCGCCCCGCGCAGCGAGGTCGCAGCGCAGCGCAGCGCAGCCGCCGCGCTCCTGACGCGTCGCAGGAGCGGCGCGTGCAGCGGCGCGTGGGAAGAGCGAGGCAAGCTTGAAGAGCGCGAAGAGCGGGAAGGAGGACGCGTATACGGCGCGCGAGGGCGTGCCGGGG
Organism: Aurantiochytrium sp. KH105; assembly: GCA_003116975.1. NCBI lineage: Eukaryota > Bigyra > Thraustochytrida > Thraustochytriidae > Aurantiochytrium > Aurantiochytrium sp. KH105. The sequence continues at coordinate 565,517 of BGKB01000002.1, forward strand.
GAAGAAGGGGGGAGGAGAGGAGAAGCAGGAGCAGCAGGAGCAGCGGTAGCAGCGGCGGAAAAAGGATGAGCAGGTTCGCGAATTCTGGCGCGGGTGCGTCGCTGGCGGTGGGAAGCCCTCGCGAGGGCCACGTCGACGCGTACCTGGACTCCGAGGGCGACGAGGAGTACTCGGAAATCGAGGAGGGAAAGCGCGGCAGTGGCAGCAGCAGCAACAGCGCCTGGTCGCGCCCTGCGTCTGGCAAGTTTCTGCAGGCCAAGCTCAAGCAGGCACGTTCGTTCTCATTCTTCTCGTCGTCCAAGCGCGCGCAGCAAGATTCGGGCCTCGAGGGCGTCGAGCACCAGCACGTGGAGACCGACGACGACCACGGTTCCGACGAGGAGACGGACGAATTCGAGAGCACGCCCAGAGCACATGCCTCTGGGAAGTCGCACAAGGGCCGCACGGCGCGAATGACCGCCACGGAGCGCCGCTCGCTCACGCACAAGTCCGCCAAGAAGCTCGGACTCACGCTGGACGGTGAGGAAATTGAGACAACCGGTCGCAGGAAACGTTCTTCCTTTCGCCGACGCTCCTCGGGCTACTTTTAGATTTAGCGAAAAGGGTCCGCCGGATGTGACCGTTTGTACATTATCTTTTCTGTTCGTTCAATGTTGATTTTTTTTCTACTTTTTCTTATTCTTCGATTCTTCTTCTTGACCTGATTATCATGTTCGAACTGGTCAGACGAGGCCTTTCGTGTGTATCTCGACGTTCTTCGGACAGCGATCTGCAACACGGCAACGAGCTTGCGCGGTTAAAATTCCCTTTTACACCTCCCCTCCCACACTTTTTAAGCTTCTTGTTTAGAAAAGTGACGGCAGTCGGGACCTAGACGTCCAGCATCTGAAGGGAATAAAAGGATGCAAACAGCTTGACATCATTATATTATTTTCTCTATTCCTATAGGTTTCAATTGATCGATCCATCCATCCAACCAACGAATCCTGTTCCCCTTCCTTGACACACATTAGAGCTTTGGCAAGGCTGCGACAAGGTCATCAATCAGACGACAATCACGAGCCACCATCTCGCGAAGGCGCCTCACGACCTTATCGTCCACGTCAACGCTCCCATGCGCAGCCATATAACCCGGTATAATGCGCTTACCACGCTGCTCATCCTTTTGCTTCGAAGTTGCCACCTTTTCCGAGAGCTCGCACAGCGCTTCGCGATACCAGCCCAGGACACTCTGAATCTTGTCCGCATCAAGTCCAACGTCAGACCCCTCGAGCTGGAGCACCGTGGCCGCGAGCTTCCAAACCTCCTGCGCGCGGCTCGGGTCCGACAACGCTTCCAAACGCGTCCCTGTATCCACATAGTCCATTGTCGGTTCCACCTCCGCGTAGCTGCCCTCCGCGCTCTGCGTCAAAGAGGCTTCAATGTCATCAAGCGATACTCCGGATTGACAGGCGCGCTCAAACACCTCGCGAGCCGCAAAGAAACACATGAAATGTGTATACGCCTCAATTGCCTCCCGACGCGCGGACTCCGTCATGTAATTCTTACCCAGACCAGCAATATCACGGTCCGTGTAAATGTCCTTGCCGCCTGCAGCCCGCAATTCATCGCGCGCTGCGCGCATCATGGCGATGATTTGGGGCCGCAAGACGCGATAGCGGATGCGCACGCGCTTCGCCCTCTTCGCGCGGTCTTCGTACTTGAACTCGTTGCGCATGATTGCGTACATGTTTTGGGAAAGTGCCCACCCGGGGAAAACCTGATTGATGGCTGGACTTAGACCATGACCTGCGCCTTGTGGACTACTAATCAATGAAAATGGCATGGTCAGACGCTGGGGCAAGGTCGTCACTCCCGTGGCTACGAGCGTGTACGGCGCATGCGAAAAGTCAGAGGGAAACTTGATGCAACACCCAAGACCATAAAAGACCCCCTCTCCGTGCCACAGCTCCTGGTCTGGGGCCTTGCCCGTATGGTTGCTTCCCACATTCGCGCCGTACCCTACATTGCCCTTGCCTGAAGGCCAGTAGCTGGCAATGAGAAGCGCCTGATGATGAAAGCCGACAAAGGGTCCCACAAGGCTCTCTGAAATCTCGCCTTCGGCGACTCCTGAAAACGGACCCAAAATCGACTCGAGCAACTTGCCATGTCTCTCCGCATGACTGTGAACGCACATAAAGGCCTTGTGTATCACGCTCTGACTGTCCACAGACACACTCCATTGTAGGATGGAGTCGCGTACATCAGCGCCAGCACGCACGCTCGTCGGCTCCTCTTCGCTCGAGAGAATCGTCGCATTCACCACGTGTGAGCCACTCACCTGAGCAAAGGCCCCTACAAAGACATCCGCAATGTACGCGCAAGAATCCACACTAGCATTGTCGTCAACGACGTTCCATGCAAGACGGATCGCGTCCACGTACTGCGAAACGATTTGCGCGTGCTGCGTCTGTAACGTTGCGTCCTCGCGCTTGCACGCCACGGCGCACGCCTCTTCAATATCCATTTCTGCATATATGGCAACGTCGCGCCCGCCCGTTCCGATCACAACGGGGAGCACCACCCCATTGCCAAAAGTTGACCCTAAACCTTCCTTTGTAGATGCTGCTGCGCGGCGCTCCCGCGTCACCACGCCGCAATGCGCGATCATGGCGCTCTTGCCCACAAAAGTCTCTTGCAATAGCTCGCAATGCGAAATACGAGCATTGTCCGCCACATAGCAATCTCGCAGCGTCGAGTGATAAAGTCCAGCTGGGAGCGCGTGCGCGCCGACCATGGCGCTCTCGTCAAACTTGCCTACAACATTTCGGCCGAGGAAGACGCACCCTCGCACGTTGCGCGGCGAGAAGTCCTCTTGCACTTCGAGACATCGATCCCAGCCTTCAGGGCCGCATGAATTCCCCTGCGACTCCAAGGCAAGCTTTTCTTCAGGTCTCAGCTTGCGTGTTCCGCCGCGCGCCACGAGCTCACGAACACGCGCCGTGTGTCTTGCGAGCTCGCTCTTGGAATCCATTTGCACTTGCCGACTCCTGCGGCCAGCCTCGTCCAGGGGCCCTCAGCGGCCTCAGCGACCGCGTTCGCGAGCGCAAGGCGCCGCGTTCGGACCGGCCCAGTCTAGCGCCGGGCACGCGCCTCGCGATGCGGCAGCGCACGCTCGCGCGCGGTCCTCGAGGCGGGTTTGGCTTGCAGCAATGTGCAACTCGGGTGATCGCTCGCTTGCTTGCTTGCTCGAAACCGCCGGTGAGGCCGAAACCGCTTGCAACGGGAACGGCCGTTTCGCGCCCAGAATGAGCTTGCAAACGATCATCGCCTGCGCGAGGCGAGCGCGGTCGCGCGAGCTTGCGCCGGACGTGTCGCGCGAGCACGTGCATCGCGCGCTCCGCAAGCGTGCGCTCCGCAAGCGTGCGCTCGCGGCGGGCCTTCACGGCGGCGCAGCGAGAAAGTGGCTGGCCCGAGGGGAAAGCGGCGAGACAGGGCGAAGAGAAGAGAAAAGCGATACGAGGCGGTCCCGCTCGGCGGCCAACCGTTGTGGATACAGACAGGGCCATGGAGACGGGCGCTCCAGTCCAGCTGACGGCGGAAGAGGCATCGGCGGCGATCGTGTCGCTGGCCGCTGTCCGTGCTCGGATTGACAAATTGTCTCGAAAGCTTGAGACCACAGCGGTGACTCTCAGCAAAGCCAAGGAGAAGCAGGATCGCGCCACCGCGTCAGTGGTGGGACCAGTTCAAGGCTGGTTCAGAGAGTAAAGGAAAAGCAGCCTGGAGAGAGACCAAGCGTTCCGTGTTGTTGTTGCTGTTGCAAACGTTTGGTCGTTCGTTCCTTAGTTTCCCTCTCTGCATATCTGTCATGGCATCAAGCCAAGTCTCCACCGAAATTGCTTTGCTTCAACTTCGTGCCTTTTGCGAAACGTGTCGTAGCTTTTACGGACCGCAACGCTCCTGGAAGGCCGTCGTTGATCCGAAAACACAAGAAGCAAACCTCTCTGCAGACCCCATCGAGGTCTTGAGCGTTGCCTGTGCGTGCACGCGCGTGGGCAATTTGCTTCTTCGAAGCGCTTCCGATCATCGTCGGCAGTGCGGATGCGGAACTGCTTCCTTCCTTGCCCTCGCAAGGGAGTTGGCAGCACATCTAGGCTCGCTCTGCCATACCTATCAGCTCGCACCACATCAGATTGCTCGTGCAAATCATCGCGCAGCCGCAGAAACCGCCACCATCATCAAGGGGCTCGTGCAACCTTGCATCAATGCCCTTGACAGCACACAGACTCTGCGCGCACTACGTCGTGGTTCGCCAGAGGACCAAGTTTTCGATGCAGCCGTACTTGTCGCTCGCAAACTCGACGCGCACAGACACGATCAATGGGATATGGGTGCGGTCCTATTGCATCGCGTGAAGACAGGATACGCGCGCTCCGTGCGCGTCTTTCCTGGGCTGATCTTACCAACGTCGCTCAAGGTCCTGCGCGCCTGGAAGCACGCACGTGGGCCCGTGTCAACGCTGCGTGTAGCACTTTTGAAGAACAGCTTTTCACTACGCGCTACTGAACTCGGCTCGCATCAGGCATCACAACTTGACCCTCTCAAAATCCTTCACTCTGGCGCTCGAGACGGGAGCGCAGACCTTGCTTCGCGAAGGACTTCCATTCTTGCTGCTCTTCAAGATGCCGGCATTCGTCTCCTCGTTTGCACGGGCGGCGCCGATGAAGCGCTTTGTATTGAGGCCGCGCCGCATCTGCTGGTGCTGGCGCATACGCATATTCGCGAAATCGAAAGTCTCGAGCGCATGTTCACTGCACATATTTTTAGCGACTTGGAGCAGCTCTTGATGTGGGCACCGTCTGCGCCCGTGACATCAGCCCGCCTCGAGGGTCTCGACTCTCGGTCCTGGGGAGATCGCCAAGGCGCCGAGGCGTTTCTGCATATTGTCCCCGAGAACGATGCAAGTCCCGAGAAGATGTCTGGGGAAATCGTCCCTGCCAGCATTCTTTTTGCCTCGCCAATCGAGGCATTGCTTCAGGATATGGAGTCTCGGTTTTGGGCCTCCTTGTATCGATTGCGAAATGTCGTTCAGTCTTCGAGTGTTTTGCCGGGCGCTGGTAAGACAGACCGCAACGTCTCGCTGGGACTTCGCGCACTCGCACAAACCACGCAAGATTCCATGGTGGCGCTTGTTCTCCATGCGTGGGCAGATGCCTTTGGCGATCTCGCCGCGAATGTGGACGCATTCGCTGACTTGATGCCAGAGCAAGCTCAAGATTCGCAAGACGATCCGGTCTCCAAGCTTGCCGCCGTGGATGCCGCTGCGCGACTTTTGCATCGCATCATCTGCTAGCAAGAAGCTCCGAAGTAAAAGTCTACTCGCATGGCTGGCGCAGCGCGGATTTTTTTAACGATCACGATGAGATCGAGTATAGCCAAGTGATAGCATCCGAGAAAATAGTGCATGGATGGATGACTTTTGCTCCAAAGCTCATTCCGAGTAATGATCCGCAATCTCGCGGCGATGGGCAATCAAGACCGGTGTCGGTTCCATCGGGTTTCCCGCGAGCTACAGCCACGGTTTTAGCAAAGCAACACGCTAATCGATGATACATTTCCTTTCGTTGAGAGTGCGCTAATTGCAAGCGGGCATTTGTTGAGGAGGTTCATACAAGGACCTTTTTCGCCCAGCCAACGCTATTCTTCTCCCCGCACAAGGCGTCCTGCTTTGCTCACCTTTCTTCATCACGCCCGCATTGTCAGCTGCAACTTGAAAGTTGGGAGAGCCGCAAAACCTCTCGGTTAGTGGCGTCGCTACAACGCAACGCGACGCGACGCGACGCGGCACGACGTGCGTGCGTGTTGGGAAAGCCTTCGTCGCGCCGCGAGGGCGGATAGGCGCAGAGAGAGGCCGATCGCGAGGCGTGGCGTGGGCCGCCCTCGGAGCGAAACTGGCGAAGCGGCCGACCGGGGCGACGCAAGATGGCGGTGACGGGCCAGGGCGCGTCCATCGGTATCCCGTTGGCGCTACTCTACGACGCGGAGGGCGTGATGATCACTGTCGAAAGCGTGCAGGGAGACATGTACTGCGGCCTTTTAGATCAAACGGATGACATGATGAATCTGCACATGAAGAATGTGCGCCGCACAGACTCCGAAGGCGACACCGTCAAGCTTGAACGCATGTACATGCGAGGCAGCATGATCAAGCTCATCATCTTGCCAGACATTTTAGCTCATAGCCCCATGTTCAAACGCGTGCTCAAGTTCAAGACTACAAAGCGCAGGTACATTCCGCAGGGTGCGGGTACGGAGCGCACGGGCCTTCTTGCACCAGGCGCTTCTCGAGACCAGCAGCAAGATCTCGGACCACCTGGGCGGCGCGGCGGAGGCGGTGGCGGGGGCGGCAGGAACGGCGGGCGACAGGGCGGACGTGATAGGCATGGTGGGCGATATGGCGGCGGCGGCGGCGGTGGATTTCGACGATGAACATCTTTATCTTTGCTTTTCTTCAGGTCGTCTTCAAGTTTTGATTAGCTTCAAAAGCTGTCCCGGCCTTTGCCAGCGCGAGGATAGCTTTGCGCCCTGTCGAAAATGTTTCCGCAGAACTCAAAGTCCACCCTGAAGAGGTTGATTGCGTAGTTTGCTCGACCACCGCCTTCCATTTTGCCGACTGCACAGACAAAGTCTCCGTCCTTTTATCATCCAGAACACGCATCGCTTTTCACCTCAAGCTGACACCGCGTTTCGACGACACTCGTCTTGTTATCGGGACCAAAAGTCGATAAACAATGGTAGGCCGAGGACCCTTTCCGAAACCAATATAACGTATACACACTAACACCAAACAGGAAGACTTTTCTTTCTTGGAGGGAGGGGATCTGAACTTTTTGCAAAAGTCACAGTAGAAAGCTCTACAGTAAAAGGTCATAAAATGCGATCAATCCTTGCAAGCATAATACCTCTTTGTTTCAAAGGAGAACCAACGTACTGGTATTTGCTCAGGAGGAAATTTCAGGAGATTTCGAACAAAATCTAGCTTATTACTCATCAACTACCTTTGCGACCTCGGTCGGTGGCATCAGCTTTGTCTCACTACTTTTTTCGAACACGACGTCTTTATTGTTGTCGTCAAGACTTGTCATCGCAGCTTCTGATGGTTTCATTGGGACTGCAGCGATTGAATCGCTCGACTTGCTATCGGGCTCGGGCGTGACCGCTACCGCGCTTCGCGATAAAATGCGCTGTTTCTGGACACTTTGATGCACATCCAAAAGCACGGATATGACAACATTTGCAGCAATGAGCGTCCCCCACAAATAAAAGAGGAAAAAGTGCAAAAGGCCAGCCCACCCTGAGACAATGTAAAATTGCGTGGTGAACTGTTGCACGTTGTTCCCGTAGAGCGCCATGAAAAGCGTGTACATGCCGCCGAAAACGGTGTTAAAGTTCATTGTAAAAAGCGCCCCGACGGAATCGTCGGCCAGGTCTTCATTTGAGGTCAATATTTGTCCACGATGGATGGAAACACCGATCACGGACCACGAATACATTGCGCAAAAGAGGGCGAGCACGAGATTCGTCATGGCCGGTGCTACCTGCGCCATGATGCGAAATGTAAGATCCATGGAAGGAACAATGCGAATTGCGTCCAAAGCCTGCAGCAGAAGCAAAGAGTGAAACTCAAAGTGTAGCGACCGGAGACGCACTTCTTCGCGAAAGCAAGCGTGAAAAAGAGTCACCGTTATTGCAAGAGTCGTGAGAACGTATCGCATCAGAACAGCGCTCTGCCACAATGAAAAGGGCCGAGGCGGAGTCATATAGACAATCAAGGCCATGAGTAGGTCTGCCAGGTATGCAATCGTGATCACCAAAAGCGCCAAATCTGCTACGGGAGACGTCGAGCCCACAAGACCAGACTCGCTCTCTCCAACCGTCTCGTGCGAACCAAGGAGCAAAAAGGCGTTCAAGGCAGCAGCCACACGAAAGAGCCCGACACTGACTCTATTCTCGAGAGTCCAACGCAACGCGCCAACGATGCGATGAGCCCGGGCGTCTCGCGATTGCACTGCATAGTGTTGCAAGATCATGCGAGCAAGCTCTTCGGATGAAAACTCCTTTGTTTCGGAAACCTGAAAGAGTCGAAATCCGCCAAAGCGAAAAATATGCATACTGGTGTTGAGACGAGCAATCCTCTCGCCCAGTAACGCTTGATCTCCCTCTTGCAACATGGACAAGAGATCGTTTGCGCGGGAGCGGATAAATTGCTCGCGCCTTTTCTTGTCAATCTCCACCATCTCCCCAAACTCGTCAAAGACAACTGCAGTGACGACCTGGATGAGGTAAAAGGTCTGAAGGATTGTAAAGACGACCCAGTAAAATGCCCAAAAGTGTCCATCCTTGTAGCCTGGAAGGCCGATCTGGTCGCCTGGCTCAGGGCCATTATCCCCAAAGGCCCACCAAAAGGTTGTGAGCACACTTTCGTAAAGAGACTCAAACCCATTGCCTTCGAGCCCGTAGTCCGCGCCTGGCACGGCGTCATCGAGAACAAGGACTCTACCAAAAAGGGCAAATACACATGCAACGAGAAGAACAACCACAAAGACCCCTGTCACACGCGGGATGAGCGCAACGAGAATTACAAGCGCCCGACGAACGTCTGGAAAGAGATGCAGAAAAGGGACCGGACGGAGGAGCGCTCGGGCCACCCAAAAGGCGTGCGCAACGAGAATACGCTCGCCCTCTTCGGGACGAAGTTTGGAAAGCGTGAAAATGTGCGCAAGAAGTGTCACCGCACACAATACGAGAGCAAGCCCTACGCCCATCAACCACATGTCGGATAGCAGCATGCGACGACCTTTGTACTTGATTTGAATGGCATAGCCAATAATTAAGACAGCAATGACCAGGGTTTCGGACGCCTGGACGCTTCGTTCGGCATGTGATATCGTGCATTTGTCGGCGTACGAAGCTCGAGGCGAGCAGTCGTAAAGTCCGTCCCAGCCAGCCAAGAGCATGAGACCCATGGCCGCAGCCTTGAGTAGAGCCTGCACTGGCCAGGACCAGTAAATGAATCTCCATTTCAGCGCCGAGGGTGTGCCTAGGTGACTGTCTGTGTGACCACGCCAGATGTCGAGACCGAGATGTGCTGCGCCATCCATCTCGGCGTGACCCATGTTTGCAAAGGCTCTCAGCATTCTCGAGGTCATTTTGGAGCCTTGTTGTCGCCCCCCTCCCTCCCTTTTTGAAAAAGGGAGGGGAATGAATGCACGCATTCTTACCTCAAGGCTTGCTCCGCGTGACCGTTTCGCCTTCGTGACAAGGTGTTCCCTTTGTTCCCATATGATGAATCCTGGTGTTCTTGTGCTTTTTTCCCCATCTACAGGCAAACTTGCTGCCGCTTTCTGTATTTGCGCAAGTGCTGCTTACAATGTACACAGCATTGCCCGAATGTTTAAGACCATAGCGATGCTCTCTTGGCGAGATTATGACGATGGCTGAGTTTCAACAGGAAGGATCGAGCATTTTGGAAGAGAAGAAGAAAAAGAAGAAGAAAAGAGATCCACACCGAGAGCACGTGAGCACTCTGTTTGTGTACGGGCACGTCAAAAGTACGGGTCTACGTTTGGAAAAGGAAAGTGCGCAGAGCCATACGTCTGTGCGTGTACATGCTGACGAACTGCGCTTGATGCGACGTGGCGAATGATACGGTGTTGTCAAGATAAAGAAGCTCGTGCCTGGGTTGCTATATCGACAGCACGTGAAAGCTCTTCGACCAGCAAAGCAAGTTTCGCTGGGTCCGAAGAAAATATAATGGGTACTTCGTTTACCATGTTGATTGAAACGAGTCCGTTTCTCGTTACGGGCAGCTTTTGGTCCTGATCGCTCGTCTTGTCGTCGTTATCGATCGTCATCTCCGCTGTGTTGACCACGTTTGCCTCGTCCGGAACAATCACATTCGCAGGAGATTCGGGATGAGGCCGACCAAGGCGTAGAATAGACTGCCTTGCGGCGCTGCATAGTCTCTCCCAATGTTCATCAACAACCGCCTCGAGCTCATCCGCACCGGCCTTGCTCAGGCCGAGTTGGGTCAGCTCGTTAATAAGTCGCGAGCCCCGAACTTCATACTTGACACTGTTTGTTACAAGAAATTCCACCACGCCCAGAGCAGCCTCAAGTTCTGTCCGGGAGGAAAAGGCCAGGGCGTCTTGCAGAGCCGCAGTCTCGCCTACAGTATCCATTATTGATCCATGGCCCGCGGCTGTCACGCCAGCGGCCTCGAGGTTTCGCGCCGCGCATACTGCGAGCTTTGCGAGGGTACCTGGCGCCACCGCCAGCGCGCCGACACGCGAGGTCTGAGCAAGCACCCAGTCGGGCGCGTCAAGCCCTCCGCACACGCGAAATTTCATCGTTTGCTTTTTGACAAGCACGGCGGGAGAAAAAAAGATCCGCATGGACCAGCCAAACAAAATTTGCAGGATTCTGGTGTTCTTGCCGTGGAGTTCATGCTTGAAGCGTAGGCATATTGGGGTCGTGCTCAAAGTCCGTCACCTTCCTTGACACTCTCATCGGCATCGTCATCGTCATTGTCTCATGGTCCATAGCTAGGAAATCGATACAAGACGCATGAAGTAGGCCTAGCCGCCGCTAGCAAAAAAAAAAGAAAAAAAAAAGAATTACTCCTCGCGAGGATCGAACTCGCGGCTTCAACCGTGTCAGGGTTGCACTCTACCACTGAGTTAGAGAAGCTCGCACTGCTTATGCTGTGCTTGAGAGGATGAGATGCCTCGCCGTATTTCTTTCCTCATGGTTGCTGAACGTGCCGATGAATCCGGAATAGGCCTATGCGCAATGCCAAGAAAGAGAGTGCGCGAAGATTGAACACGATGCTGATGAGAGTAGGTTTTCCTTGAGATCCGAGAGAATGTACTGGCTCTGGCTTCGTCAGTTCTGCAAATTTAGAAAAGCTGCATTAGCGGCGCAGGTGATCGATCTCGGCTCCAATTCGTCACTTTGTCAAGATTTCAGGTCTTGAAGACGATGCTCTTACAACCGACTGTTTGCATTGACGAACCAATGTTAAAGAAAAGAAAGGTGACGGCATGCAATGAAAAGCGGAGCATGCAGATACGCCCACCAGACTCTCTACTGCAATACGACTAGTGGCAGGTGGGCTAGTCTTGGAATAAGGAAAAAAAAAAGTGGCAAAAAAATGATTTTGCGTGTACTCCTCGCGAGGATCGAACTCGCGGCTTCAACCGTGTCAGGGTTGCACTCTGCCACTGAGTTAGAGAAGCTCTTCGTGTTCGCAATTATGCCGTGCGACTAAACAATCCTCAGGCCGCCAACGCTCTCCAGCACATAAAAAAATAAAAAATTATTGGTTTCCACCAGCCATCGTTAGCATCGCACGTCACGACTTTGACTGCGACGACGACAAAAAGAAAACTCTTGTACTCCTCGCGAGGATCGAACTCGCGGCTTCAACCGTGTCAGGGTTGCACTCTGCCACTGAGTTAGAGAAGCTGTCTGCTACTGCTCCACGTGCTCTCTCGCGTCCACAAAAGCTAGTCGTCGTGGACACTCACACCAAAAAAAAAAGGTGCAAAAAAAAAAGGATTTTGCGTACTCCTCACGAGGATCGAACTCGCGGCTTCAACCGTGTCAGGGTTGCACTCTACCACTGAGTTAGAGAAGCAGCAGCTCGCGGCTGTTCACCACGTGCTGAGCCTAACCCGTCCGCAAGCGCTTATGAAGCGCCCGCAGGCTCCTATCCGCACGCCTCCGTGCTCGGCCTATAAAGGGGCCCAAGCCGCGCGGCGACGCGACCGCGCGGCGGCGTGTGGTTCCACAGGTCTCGCTCGACGAAGAAAAGAAAATGAATGAATGAATGAATGACAGAGAATGAATGACAGTGAATGAATGAATAAATGAATGAATGAATGAATGAATGACAGGAAATGATGAATGAATGAATGAATGAATGGGGGAATGGGTGATTAGGAGCGAACGAGTGAGGCAAGGCGAATGGAATGTTGCGCGCACTGCGCGCGGGGTGCAGGAGATGCGGCAGCGGCAACTCTGGCGCCAGAAGCCGCCGGCAGAGCGTCGTGAAGAGGACTCCCCGGCGCGGAGGACCAGGAGCAGCAGCAGAGAAGTGGAGCAGAGAGGCAGAGCCGTGCGGGCAGAGCAGAGCAGAGCAGAGCAGAGCAGAGCGGAGCGGGAGCGCAGAAGCGGAGCAGGAGCGAGAGCAAGATGGCGGAAGCAGCCCTCTCGGACGACGGCGCAGAGCTGTGCCTGCTGGCGGTGCCCAAGAAGGGCAGGCTGTACGAGAAGTGCAACCAGCTGCTGGCCGGGATTGGTCTCGAGTACAAGCGCGCCCCGCGCCAGGACATCGCGATCTGCCCGTCGATGCCGATCAAAATTGTCTTCTTGCCGGCCAAGGACATTGCGCAATTCGTTGGTGAGGGCAACGTTGACATTGGGCTCACGGGCCAAGACATGGTCGCCGAGGCCGACGTCGAAGTCAAGGAGCTCATCCACACCGGCTTTGGCAAGTGTCAACTGGCCCTCCAGGCCCCGATCAAGGACAACATCACCGACCCCAAGATGATTGTCGGCAAGCGCATTGCGACCTCGTTCCCGAACCTGACCAAGCAGTACTTTGCGTCGCTCGCGGACGGCAGCGCCGATGCTAAGGACACAAAGGTCAGGTCCATTTCGGGATCCGTTGAGGCTGCTTGTGGGCTTGGACTGGCCGACGCCGTCGTCGATCTCGTGGAGACCGGAACCACCATGCGTGCTGCTGGTCTCGAGATTGTGTCCACCATCATGCGCACCGAGACAGTGGTCATTGCCAACCCGCACTCGACGCACGAGCAGATCATCGAGACCCTGCGCAAGCGCATTGAGGGCTATCTCCTCGCGCGCAAGCACAAGATGATCTATTACAATGTTGCCAAGGAGAAGCTCGAGCAGGCCATGACCATCACCCCAGGCAAGAAGAAGCCTACTCTTACGCCCCTCGCTGATGACAACTGGCTCTCCGTTGGAGCCATGGTTGCGACCAGCGACGTCAACAACATCATGGACGACCTCCAGGCGCTCGGAGCTTCCGACATTTTCGTTGTTGACCTTAACAACTGCCGCGCCTAAGAGCGCAGCTGCAGTACGCGCAGCAGCTCAACAAGAAAAAGGGGAAAAGGAAAAGAGAAAGAAAGAAAGGAACAGCGGTCCAAAAGGCACAGGATTCGTGTCGTCCCTGCCTTTCGTACTCTCTTTGACACACAAATACAGAACAATAATTAGCGATTTGAGGATCGGAAATCTCCTTCCTGTCCGGAGACTCCTCTTTCACGGGATGCTATAATGCGTCAAAGAAGACGAATTTGGTTCGGACATGGAAGCGTCCGTGGCGTTGTCGACTCAAGCACCCATGTGGGCGGGGGCGGGCGTTGGTTCATGGGTATATGGATGGCGGGATGGAGGGAGGGACGGCGCTAGGCCCGGTCCAAAATAGCTCTCGACTCGTCTCGTTTCGTCTGCTTGGGAGGTCGCCCTGAATTCAATTCGCAAAAAAAGAAGTAAAAATTATCGCATTCGTTTATTGTCTCCGAGTATTCAGACTTGATGCAAGTTGCTGTTGCCTCCATGTTGGCGAGCCACGCGGCACGTCACCTGCGCGAGCCAGACAGGCCAGCAGACAGACAGACAGACACACTCACTCACTCACCCACTCACTCACTCACTCACTCATTCAGCAGCGACGAAGACTTATTTGGACCCGTTGGTGATGAGCTCCGGAGCCGGCGCCTCCAAACTCGGAAAAAACTTCTGTCGTGGATCTCCAAGCACATACAGAAGAATTGTAACGACAAGAAGCACCAAGATGATTGCCTCCACGGCGGTGAAGCTTTTCGCCGGCGCCGTCGCTGCGATTTCGTCGGCGACCGCCTCGAGCTTGTCGGCCTCAACGCTAGCGATCTCTTCCGCGCCGCTATCGGTTTCCGCATCCATGACATCATCGTCTTCTTCGCTCTCCACATCCGAAACATATGGCACCTCTGCTGGCTCGGTGGCGAGAGGAGCTTCATCCTTCTCCTCCTCCTCCTCCACCTCCTCCTCTACCACTTCTTCCTCAGCATCCGGGTCAGGGCGGCCTACGCGCGTCCGGCTCTTGCTGCGCTCTCGCTTGGGCGCTGTGCGAGGCGTCCTGGTCGCGCGACCCCGCGACCCCGCTGCCGGAGCCTTGGGAGTCCGAGCTCCCTTCTCGCTCTTGGACTTGGTCTTGGGCGCTGTCGTCGCGCTGCCGCTGCCATCGCTGCTTTTCCCTGGCTTGGCTTTGGGCGCCGGGCTCTTGGCTTTGAGAATCGCCTGGTCCACGAGCGACATGGGCGTGCCGCTCTCCTCGTCGCTCTTGGCGGCGGCGGCGCCACCGCTGCTGCTGCTCGCCGCGCCGCGCAGGTTTCCGCCGGCCTTGGGTTTCCTCGCGCTCTTCTTCGCCTCGGCCGCCTGCCTCGCCTTGGCCATCGCCTGCTCCACGAGCGACATCCTGCGCCGCTCCACCTCGCGCCCAAGCTCGCGCTCAAGCTCGCGCTCTGCCGGCGGTTATACGAGCTCGCCGCGCTCTCGCGCCAGTTAGGCTCGGGCTGGGACGCGCCCTGCGCTGCCGCGCCCTGCCTCGGCGGCCGCGCGGGGCCCGGCTGCCGCGCCGCGCGTCGCCGCGCCTCGCGTCGCCGCGCCGCGCCTCGCGTCGCCTCGCGTCGCCTCGCGCGGGTCCGGGTCGGCGTCGCGAGTTCGGGTTGGCGCTCTGCAGAGACAGACAGACAGACACAGACGGCAGATCGAGGCGGCTCGCAGGCGGCACGCGCGAAGGGCACATTGGCGGGCACATTTGTGCCGCCGGGGCAGGCCCTGTGTGCAGCGGGGAACCAGCAGCTGCTGCAGCAGCAGCAGCAGCAGCAGCAGCAGCAGAGCCACGCCGGAGAGGCCTGGCCCGGGAAGGGTGGCGACATAGAGCAGGGGGTGCAGCGGAGGCTGTTGAGGACGTCCATGAAGTGTGCGGCGTGACATGATTTCGCTGTCGAGAGGGACGGTGCGATGTGACGCGATTTCCGCTGCCACGATGGACTGGGAGATGTGGCACGATTTCGCTCGTTGCCACGATGGACTGGAAGATGTGGCACGATTTCGCTCGCTGCCAAGATGGACTGTGCGTGGGCCAACTCGAGGTCGCGACTTGTCGTCATGGGCGCGACTCTGCCTTGTAGGATCCCGCCAAAAGACCATGCGTTATCATCTTCGCACATGCATCTACTCGCCGTGCCTCTCGCCTCCATGACAAGATTGCGCCGCTTACATAGTTCCGCTCCGCTTGCACACTAGTACGCAGGCAGCGGCGGAGGCTGCATCCCGCTCCATGCGGTCTCTCGCTCCAGAACGTACCCCGGTCCACAACCACAGCCCCCACGCCGATCTCGCGCTCATTGATCCTCACTGTATCCCTGTCGTAAACCAGCCCCGCACGCCGTCTTCTCTTCTCCGCCCCGGCGTCGTCCTGCACGCGCTCGCCCGTTCTCGTCGTCTCGGCCCGCACCTCGTCACTCGTCCCGCGCCCTCCTCCTCGGCCTCCACCTCCTCGGCGTCCGCGTTCGGCTCGACGTCGCCTGCGCCTGCGCGGCGCGGCTTCCGCTCCGCGCGAGCGGAACGGGGCCTCGGTCGAGTTCGATGCCGTGCGGGATATGCGTCTCGCGCGTCTTGTACACGCACACTGCGTCATACCTCCATTTCAACCTGCTCCCGCTCGACTTCTTCTGGATCCTGCGCGGCGAGAACGCGGGCAAGAACGCGGCCGCGTGGGTGACCTTCTTGAAGGCAGCCTGGCGAGCCTGCGCGAGCATTTGCAGGTCGAGGCGAAGATCCGAGGCGAGCTGCAGCCGCTGGACGGACTGCGGCAGACCCCGTTCGAGCGAGATTTTCTGCGGCGAGCGAGGCCTTGTGCAGGGAGCGAGCGAGCGACGAGCGAGAGGGCGGGCGGGCGGACGGGCCGTGCGGGCGCGATGGCGACGACGGTGTGCGTGACGGGCGCCACGGGCTTCCTGGGGTCGTGGGTCGTCAAGGAGGCGCTGGATGCCGGGTTCACGGTGCACGGCACGACGCGGTCCGAGACCAGCGGAGAGTTTCTGCGCAAGCTCGACGGCGCGGAGGATCGCCTCAAGCTGTTCGCGGGCTGCGACCTGATGAAGGAGGGGTCCTTTGATGAGGCGATCAAAGGGTGCAGCGTGGTCATCCACACCGCCTCGCCCTTCTTCATGAACTTTGATGACTCCGGCCGCGAAAAGCTCGTCGAGCCCGCGCTGCAAGGCACAAAGACCGTGCTCGAGGCCTGCGTTGCCGCGGGCGTGCAAAAGGTCGTGCTGACCTCCTCCACCGCCGCCGTGTACATGCTGTACGGCGCGAAGCCGGCGGACTCGCACTTCACCGAGGACGACTGGTCGCCCGCCGATCTTCTCGAGGAGAAGAAAAACTATTACTGCCTCTCGAAAGTTCTCGCCGAGCGCCATGCCTGGGAAATCGCCTCCAAGGACGGCTGTCCCTTCAAGCTCAGTGTCATGAACCCAACAATGATTTACGGGCCCATTCTCCCGGGTCAGGACAACCCAAGGCTGCACACGAGCATGTACAACCTCTTCAAGTATTTCGGCACCCCTTCGATCAAGCAACAGAGCTCTGCGCTGGTCGATGTGCGCGATGTGGCCCATGCCCATGTCGTCGCTGCCAAGATGGACCTCGATTGGGCTGGTTGGGGCAAGCGCAACCTGCTCGTTGCCTGCACGCCCATGGTCGCCGAGGTCGTCGAGGCGCTTCGCGCTTCCTCCAAGGTTTCTGACGACCGCAAAGCCGAACTTCCCTCCGAAGTTGATCCTGAGATTCCTCCTCCCGTGGCTGGCGCGCCGCCTCCTCACAAGACCTTGGTGAATACGGAACGGTCCACCAAGCCAACCTCGGAGGGCGGACTTGGCATCAAGTACATTGGCCTTCAGCAAATGGTCGACGATACGTATGATTCGCTTGTGGCCAACAAGCTCGATAACGAGGAAAAGTACACGCTTACCAAATAGACGCTTCAATCGTCGTTCACATAAGTATCTAATCTACTAGACTTATCATGAGACCCGATACAAACGCGCGCGCACGAGAGAAGGCAACAAAGCGTATCAAAAAGAAAGAGAAAATAGAGAAAATGATAGCAGCAACAGAGAGCGCGCCATGTTCATGACATTAACGCGCTAGCTACTCCTGGTCTTGTGCACTCGGAGGCTCGCCAGAAAACGAATTGGCTGCAGTTCCTGTCGAAGAGATCGTTGACAATGGACTCGTTGTTGAAGAGAAGCGAAACCCGCGCTTCCGGCGAGACTCTGCCGAAGCAGCACTCTCTGGCTCCGCATCCCCGGCAACGTCGCCGGCGCCGGCTCCGGCTCCGCCCGACGTAGGGGACTTGTGCACGGCACTACCGCTCTTTTTGATCTCGTCAGAGCTTCCCCCACCATGACTGCTGCTATTACTGTTTGCAGAGTTCACTTGCTGCGCTCCCGGCATCTGGCCTTGCGAAAAGGTTGACAGAAACTTCAGGTTCGGAGGTCGAATAGTATGCATCCGCGAGCTTCCCCGCTCGCGGTTCGCAGCAGCGGCCGCAGCAGCGGCCTCCTCGCGTTTCTGTTGTTCCTGAGCCTCGCGAATCATGTTGCGCTCACGCGTACGAGCGCCGGTGCCAACTGTCAGTAAAAGCGATTTTATCAGGCTCCTCGTCAATCGTTGTCTCAAATGTGAAAAGAACTTTTGCCATGTCAGCAGCCCGTTGCGCAAGACGAGCGCAGAACACTCGGCTCGCTTGTTGGTAAATTTGCGGACGAAGTACGGAAAACCTTGAGCTGCTACCGAAATGTTCAGGTCCGACGTCCGCGTGTACTGCATAAAAACCAAATCAACGAGCTCTCCCGAGTGCATGCGGATCGTGTCGCGGTCCAGAAGCCCGAGCGCCGAGGCACGTCGTTTCGAGAGCAAATAGCGCCTCGCTTGGTTCAGCACGAGAAAACGCTCGTACTCGGCAGGGTCGCACAACATTTCCAGCGGAATGCCCTCCGCCGCAAGCAGCTGCGCATCGGCCAAGTCCATGGCACCTTGCAAGTGCGACCTTCCCAGCTGAAGTTGCTGCAGCTGCTGATGCTGCAAGGCGTCCCGTCGATGAGCAGATGCCGATGTCCCCGCGCGACGCTGGGTGTAGCTCACAAGTATCTTGAGGGCCGCAGCGGAGATGTCCTCAAAGTGCGCTTTGGTGGCTTCGTCTTCGAGAAACCTCTGGATTTTAGGCCCAAGCACGTCTTTGCGGCAAAACGGGCGCATCGCAGCAACCCACTCTGCCGAAGCGACGTGGGGTTGGATGTTTCGTCCGCGTTTTCCGCTCAAATCGGGCGAAAAGGTATACCGCACGGTCTGAATAGGCCCGCCCAAACCCGGACCACGAGGCGAAGCATTCGGAATCTCCACAACCATGTCCAGCGCGTGCTTGGGCGCGCCATCATCCTGCGAGAACTCAAGCACGACAACGTTTCGCAAATCAACCGTGCCTCGCGGTGGTAGCCGCAGCCGGGTCTCAAAGTCTGATCTGTAGTACTCGAGGACCACGTGCCGCAGCTCCCCGTCAATTCGCACCACGCGTAGCTGACAGTAATTTCTACGCACACGACCCGCCGCCCAGGAAATGTCGTTGCGGCCCCGCTTCAGAATATACCCTGAGCGCACCAATCGCTCTCCTCGTGCGCTCGCCTCGTTTCCAAGTGACGGGCTTGCGCTAGCAAGTGCTATAGCTGATGCTTCGCGCACGTTTTCCGCAGACGAACTGCGGCCGCGTCCACGTTTGCCCAGCGCAGGACCCGAAATGCTTTCCACCACAGACCCTCGCCGCTGCTTCGGTCCCTCCAGTGTGCCGCCTTGCTGCTGTGACGCGTGCTGCGGATCTTGGTGGGGCTGCAGCGGCGGCGGCGGCTGCCGCGTACTGCTTGCGGACGTCGCGGGCGCTGGGGAACTGTTCGGCTTTTTCGCAACGGCTGTCGTGTCGTCGCTGTCGAGATCCTCATCCGGCTCAGAGCGAAAGAAGCGCATGAAAAACATGGCGGCGTCATACGTTAGGTGCACAGCCAGACGGTAAGAGGGCGCTCCCGGGTAAATGAGAAGCTGCAACATCTCATAAACGTTGACCTTGTAGTCGCCAATAATAAAATGAGGCCGCGTGCGCGCGTCGATCCGCAAGATCGGGACGCGAGACGAGTCATTCGATCCCGAACTCACAACGTAGCCACGTAAAATGTCCCTGAATTCGCTTTCACTTTGCATCGAATCCGCCACGAGGATCTCCCCCAGGGAAATTTGTACGCGCGTCGAACCGTCGTCTGCAAATGTGTGCGAGCCGCGCAAGCTCACAAGATGCATGTTGACACGGTCGTATTCAACCTTGCCCTTTGTGGATTCGCGTTGCCATTCATAGCCCTGCTGTGCAGACGAATGTGCGCTATCGTGTATGCCTCCAGGTGTCGCCGATGAGGATGACGCAGCCGAAGAAGAAGAAGAAGAAGAAGAAGAAGCTCCCGCGGACGCCGACGGTCCGTCCTCGACAAGTCGGATCGAGGCCTTGTCGATCACGTAAACGAGTTCCGACTCACGAGCCACGTGCTCAATCGAACGTAGACCCACCACACGCTGCACAATCTTATTGAGGACGCTCATGCTGTTATTATTCGCCACAAGTTCGGCCTCGGCCTCCGAGATAAGCTGCTTCGAGCTCACAATCGAGTCACGTCTGCGGCGTTCGGAATTATGACTGCCCACCGACGCCGCGCCCGACAACGTTGACGAGCCGTGTCCATTCGTGTGCTTATGGCGGGGCCGAAGTCGCGAGGAAATATTCCCATAAAAAGTGTTTCCACGTCGAGGCTGCGAATTGCGCGAAGAAAATGACCCTTTCGAGCCTGAGCGCACGTGCCGCGACTCGTTTCGGATGAGCGCCAGGTCGCCCGGGTCCATGGTTGACAGACCCATCTCGCTTGCGGTGGGCTTGTGTCTCGAGCCTCGACCCACATTCGTGGGCAGCATTTCCACAGATCGCGATCGAGAGTGCCCTCGAGCTACTACATGACGTCGAGCAGAGGTTCCTCCCGCGGTTGCCGCGGCGCCTGACCCAGACACCAACGTAGACATTGTTGGCCCCGAAACAGAGGTCGACGCCGCTCCCGACCTTTCAGAGCCCGAATCGTTGTCCATTGCGCCCTCGTGCCCGGGCAACAATTTGTCACCTTCAAGATTGACCGCCTCGGCCGAATCGGAATCGACATCACTCACACTCATGTCCTCTGCAGCAAAAGAGTCTTGCATGAGGAGTCCAGCCCGGGCAGATTTTCCAGAGTGGCCGACATCCGAATCGCTATCGTCAAACATGCCATGATCGTCGAGCTCGCCGAACGTCTCTTCCCAGTCCGTTGAATCTGCGCGAGCATGGTCTGCTTGCGATGAGTGGTCGTCGCTGGCTTTCGACTTGCGAAGCAGGGCGGTGTAGTCTGGCGAGGGCATAACGAGAAGAAGTTTGCGAATGACACCGAGAATATCGAAAAACGCCCGCGAGTCGAGGCAAATGTCCAATTTGGGCATAGCGATAACGAATTTACCTCGCGGGATGCGTGCGTCGCTCGGCGACAGAGGTCGCTTGAGGTGACTCACGTCCGGAGGGATGATCGCAAACGCAACTTCGTGAATCGAAAAGTCCATGCTCTCGAGGGCAGGGCGGTGCTCAACGCCGCCCTTCCGCTTGCCCGAGCCTCCGTACGTGTCAAAGTTCCGTCTGTGCGCCGACGTGCTGCGCAAGATGGGCTCCCCAAAGGAGTCGCGCTCATCGCTTCCATCCTCCTCCTCGTGAAAGCAAAAGGCGTAGTCCTCTAAGGTGTCAGTGAAACAAAACGTCTCGTACCCGCGTCGCAAATTCACCCATGGGGTGCATCTCTCTCGTCGCTCGTCTGCGCCATCAGCAGTGAGCGTGAACACCTGCGCCCCGCTCACGCGAACATCGACCTCCTTGCGCACCATCTCAAAGCCAGGCATCTCGCCGCCGCTGACACGATCAAAACACTTGAGCAGACTCTTGAAAGTACGGACCGTGGCAAGTTCACCCGTCACGAATGCTGCGTCAGCGCCCGCGCGCAAGAACACTTGTCCCCACCGCAATTTGACGAGAAACTCCAAATTCCCTCTGGACTCCGAGTCTCCATCCGAGGACTCCTGCGGCTCCTCCTCGCGATGAGCGGAGTCCTCCGGGAACTCCTCTTCCTCCGGAAGAAGGCCTAGGTCGGTGGCCACCCCAGAGTCATTACTCGGTCGACCGTCAAGTCCCGGGGACGGGTTCGACGATCCTGCAGAATCCGGACTCGTGTTAATGAGAGCGGAATCTTCATCTGGGACCCAATGCTCGACGTACGCGATGGGCGTTGTAAACGTCCGACCGTGTGAGCGATCACTCATGATCAAAAGCTCGTTCATGAGACGACTCGGTCGAACCTCTGGAGCGAAGGCATCTTCAAAGTCAACAAGAGGACCCATGAAATGTCCATCAAACTGCTCTTGTCTCTCTTCCACCTCGAAATTCTCATTCCCAAAACTCGCCCCAGCCCTCGAACTCGTCTCCACGCTTGCCCCGTCGGCTCCTTGTGGAACCTTGCTCTTACTTTCAGCAGATTTGCGAGCACTCTCCTCGTTGTCGTCGTCACTGGCACCCTTGCGACCTTTGCTCGTCTCCGACTCGGACGCAAACGCGAGCATTGCTTCCTCGTGCAAGCGTTCATCTACCTTGGCCTGCTGGCGAAAGGCGAACATAACGCTGCCAATGACCATAAAGATCGCGTCGCGGATGTTGATGTCCCAACGCACGCGGGCCTCGTCGATGCGTATGGTGAAAGCTTCCTCCTCGCCGGCTTCACTTTCCTCAAAATACGTGTCGGGCGTTTCATGCGAAGAGGTTGACTCGCGCGTTTTCATTGTCGCTTGCATCTGCTGCCACTGGCCCGCCGTCAGCATAATGGCCGGCGTCATGACCCAGGGTTCGCTTGCAGACAATCCTCGCGCAGGTTTTCCATCAGGCTTTGCAGAACTGTTCATTGTCTGCAATGTCGCTGGTGGCGGTGGAGGGAATGAGCTCCAGAAACGCCAGCTGCAACCTGACGCATCCATATAGGTTCGTTCCTCGACGAGGATGGCGGACTCAGAAATCACAACAAACGGCATTGCACGGGGGATAAAGTGGCTTTGCACGCTCGAACACTGCACCAAGAGCGCGTGCTGTACCCATGAGGGAGGATACCCACACGGCGGAACCCAATTCGTGCCTTGGTCAGGCGGCCGAATGTACTCAATCCTGGTAACTACAGAATCCGCGGCGATGAAAAGCGCGGCTTCCGACCGGGGCTCCTCCCACCACAAGAGACGCGGTCGATCTGCCAAGATTCCAATGCGAAGCCGGGTCAAGAGTCGCGCGAAAGTTGCAGTCTCAGGGGCCGTACGTGGCGGGCCGAGCGGGGCGAACGAACGGCGGATTTCGCAGATAAGCGGGTAGGCCTCCCAACACAGCGTAAGCGTTGGATATAGGCAATCGAGAACGTCATCATCCAGGTCGTCTTCTGGCGCCGTCGTGATCGTCTTCGAGTTCGAGTAAACGGACCCTCCGTCACCAAGGTCCTGGGCATCAACGCCACGCTCTACGCTTCCAGACTCTTGCCCTCCGAGGGGGGCCGACACGCCCTCCGCGACAGGGTCGGAAGAGCTTGCTGGATCTTGCTGCCGTCCCGGCTGACGTTCCCGTAAGGCAGCGCCTAACTCGAACTTGAGACCGAGGTCGAGGCCATCGGAGCGAAAGTCCCTGTACATGTCGTCAATGTTCCACGGTCTTGCTTCGGGGCCGTGCGAAAGCTGAACATAATGGTCCATGGTTGTTGCGTTTCCCCAGCGGAAGGAGACCTGGAGGCGTGCGCGCGGAACAGTCAAAAGAGTAGTTTGCAACACCTTGCCAGCGCGCTCATCGCGAATTGCACTTACCACGAGCTGGCTGCACGTGAGTTCCCATTCGCGACCTGTAGGGGCAACAGGGGTGTTGGCGTTCCCTCCGGGTCCATTTTCAGAGATCGAGCCCGTCACCGTGGTTGGATCCGTGCCTTGCGATTCTTGCCCTGTTGATCCCGAGCTCAGCTTGCGTGAGCGAATAGACCCTTGACGTGACATTGGCACGAAAAACGTGTTCCAATCCATGACATCGCGAGCCGACCCATCTGAAGTCACCGACCGATTCTGGGACGTGCGCTTTGAGAGTTGCCTCGATATTGACCCAGGGCCGCTTCTCCGTTCAAGTCGTCGCCTCAATCGGCGTCTGCTGTGTCCAGGCAACTCGTTGACTTCGCGCAAATTGCGGAGCTGCAGCGAGTTTCCGGTGATAAGGAGGCCTGTGTCGCCGTGCCAAGGAGAAAGGGTCAGCAGGCGAACACTTGCTCGGTTGGCGTTGACGCAAAGCACGCCGTGAAAGAGGTAGCGCAATCGGTCCCAAAAGCCCAGCTTGGGCGAGCGCTTATCCGAAGACGATGGCAGCATGCGAGAGAGCGCAGCGTCGAAACCTCGCAATGTCGCGCTGAGACAGTCACCATGTGCAACGTTGAGTTGCGCACAAGAGAGCTCGACATCGTAGTAAAATTTGAGGGGGATTGCAACGCTTGGCAGGTTGCGGAAGAGTACGCCATAGGGATGTATGCCCATGCCCTCCAACAGATCTTGCGGTTTGAGCGTGAAATCACGAGCAATGACCAGCGGAAAAGCCTCACTGAGCACTACGTTCGCTGTAGAAGTGCACGCGGGCGTGCCTCGAAGCTCTGCAAGAACCACCGATGCAGCACGCGGCAACGAAAGCGACCAGGCCTCAGCCAGAGGCCTTCGGTGGTCGCAAAGTTGAAAAACAAAGTGCTCCACGTCACATTGAAAGACGCGAGCCCCGATCGCGAATGAAAAGCCATGCGAGTGGGCATCCTGTGCAACGCGGTCGCTTGAGCAATCATCGAAAGCCCAGACGAGATCACGAAGACCCTGTTTTGAGTGCTCGAGGCTATCCCATTCGAGACCAATTGCGACGCCTTTCAGACTAAAGAATGCAATGTACGAGGAGGAGCCCTTTCCGCTTCCGCGAGTGCTCGGTGGCGCAAAACGCTCAAGACGTGGGTCCTCACGAAAAGCAGTGGGGTCGTGCAAAAAGCGTACAAGGACTTCATCCGCATGCACTTTAAGACGAATCCGTTGTCGACGGCCAGTACCAGCCCGGCCCTTCTTCTCCCCGCCACTTGCATTCGCTGCGCTTGTCCCATGCTTGCGGGTACCGCTACCATTTCTGCGGAGAATATTCCGTGGCTCGAGCTCATTTGCGACACTGCCTACCTCCACGCCAAGCAACGGTTTGGAAGGGTCCAAGCTGCCGTCAAAGACACGTTGTGTGCTGCTCTCGTGTGAAGGGCTTCTTTGGCTCTCTCGAGGCATGTTGCGGGACGAATGCATCGGTGACCCAGGGGAGGCCGGAGAGACTATGGCGCGACGCGCCGAGAGATCTCGCAAGCCTTGTCGAAACGCCTTGCGCTGCCTCAAGACGGCCTGGAGTCCTCGTCCAAACTCAATGTCAGGGCCTTGCGTGATCTGCACCTGGTGAAGTCGAATGTCAGCTTGCAGAACATGGACAACCGACCCGTGGGACGTCGCCGCGGCATTGCTTGGGCTGCTCGTCTCTCCATCTGGGGCTTGCTCTTCGCCAGACTCGAGGTCAAGCGATATCTTGCTGCATTTCACGACTGGATGGAATGACCCGGTCGAGTTGACAGATGTTGACGTTGCTTGCGCGAGCGAAGGCTTGCGGATGCGGACTCTAATATTCTCACCCACTTTTCGCTCCACGGAAACTTCCGGGAGCGCAAGACGAAAGGTGTGGCGCTGGTTGGAAAGCCCATCTACCGCGTGAAACGACACGGATATCTTGGCAAGAACAACCGAAACGTGGACCTTTCGTTTAACGACCGCCACGAGTGTGGCTGTCGGGGACGTCGATGATGGGGAGCTTGCGCGTCTTTCGGACTCCGGTCCGGGGCTGCTAACCTTGGATTTAGGCTGAGGTTGCGTCTTGAAGCATCGAAAGTACTCGTTCATGTAGTCGTAACCGAGGGCAACTCCTCGCAGCGCGCTTGCTCCGTGTACGTTTAGGCGCACACCTGGCTCGGCCCCCATAACCTTGACGGCCAAGTGCCGAGGCGCCGGCGCGCCCTTGTCCCAATGTATACGTGACTTGGACGTGATGGAGCCCGCAACTTGGAGAATGCGCGATCTTCGCTTCGAGGCGTCGAGATCTGCAGCCCCTGAAGGAATCTCGGCGCTCCACTGCACAAGCGCGTTGGTTCGGTGTTGCGCTTCGCGGGGCGTAAAAAGCTGCCACACTGAGGCGGGACCGGCAAAGACATCGAGTGCTGTGACGATGCGTTGCACACTGTGAGTCTGCTGTACTGCAGGTTTGCCAGCTTTTCGAGCGCTAAGTATCTCATGCGCAGCAAGCGCAGGCGGTACGCTTTGGTCGAACTTAAAGTCGATGGCCAGTTTTTGCACTTGCGTTTGGATCTGCGTTGACGTGATGGTGTTCCCCTGAGGCGCTTGCCGACGCGTGTTGAGCGGGACGAGCGGCAATAGCGTTAGGTCAGCGTCTGACATCTCGACGTGAATTCGAAAGACGCGCATCGACGAGATGCCAAGGACTTCGGGCACCCAAAGAGAAGGGAGCAACTTTGCCTCCCGTCTCGGCGCCCCTAGATCCGGGGGGCCAACAGGCTCAAGTCGGTCTGGCCTCGTCTTTGCGCGACTTGATGGATTTCGCGCGGCTGCTGCAGTCTTTGACCCTAATGGGCTTCTAGAGTCTTCCCCGTCTGCCGTGAGATCGTCCTCGTCGTCCTCGTCGTCTTCTTCGTCTTCCTCGTCAAGCTGAGACAGTGCGCCGCGGAGACTTGCAAGACACTCAAAGACACTGACGCTCGCTTGCAACTCTGGTTTTTGAACATCAAGCTGGACGCGCACTGCCGTATCATGGTGGTGGTTGTTCTGGACTGGTTGCGAGCCGCCCGCTACTGGCGCCATTTCCAGCCAGGATGTAGGGAGCACAACGACGGTATTATAGGGCTCCTTGCATAGCGCGCACTTGGTATCATGCGAGGTGTTGCGGTTGTTGCACGAGGGACAGTCCCACGCACGGCCAGGCCCACGCTTGGTCTCGGCGGTCTGAGTAGCAGCTGGAGGTGCAAGATCAGGGTCGTCGATTTCGCTGATCGAAGACCGCTGCAGATACTTGGGTTCTTGCAAGCTCCCCTGCGCCACGTCGCACTCGATAGAAATGCACAACCTAGAGTCACGTGTGCGGATGAATGTGTTCTTTTCGATCTCCGAAAGTAGCATGAGGGTCCGCGAATCGCGGACAGAGACTTGATTGGCGGCAACTCTTTCGAAAGAGACAGGAAGAATTGATGCAGTAACATGCTGAATACGGGTAGAAAACTCGAGAGATCGAGACACAAGCTTGCGCGCTTCGTCACCAACCGTTGTGCTCGAGTAGCCGGCGTGAAGCTGCGTTTCTAGCTGGCAATGTAAAATGGCGCAACCCCCCGTTGCATTGTGCGCCCGCTCCCCCTGGACGGCGCATAACAGTGCTCCCACCTTGAAGTCACAATGAGACGGAAGACGGCGCAACAAATTCAACAGGGCATACTCAAAGGAGCTCACCGTCTGCATTCGAGCTTGGCTGGCTTGCCTCTGCACTGATTTGGGCTGCTCATCTTCGTCCTCATCGTCGTCATCGTCCTCGTCGTTTCTATCATCGTGCGCTTCAAGCTCACCGTCCCGGTCGACGCTGCCGGCACGATCAGAGTCGTCATCTTCGTCGCTTGCGCCTGGAGATGCCTCCTCGCCGGCAAAGCCGGCAATTACGGCGTCAGGAGATGGCTGATGTGCACCTGCAGATCCAATACCTGAGGCTGCACGGCCATTAAGAGGCAATTTGCAGACTGCGCATACCATATCGAGCGGTTGATTGTAAAAGCTGCAGCGTTCACACTCCCAACCTGCAGAGTCCACAGAGACTTCACTTGTGTCCTCTGAAAGCTCAGAGACGGCGCGTGATCGATGGTGTAGATGTTTTTGTTCTTGCTGCTGCTGCTGTTGCTGTTGCTGTTGCTGCTGCAACCGAGGGAAACGTTCTTTGCGTGAGAGTTCGATGCGTCGCTCCGCGGAGAGGTTGGCCAAATCTCGATCGCGGTCAGAGGCAACGTCTCCATCTCCGAGCGACGTCCCGCTCCGAGATCCGCGTCGCTGACGACTGGCAGCATCCGACTGAGCGGCATGCAAATGTGCGAGATGTGATTCCTTTTGCAGACCCACGACGACACGCATCGCTGTGAGGAGGTGGTGTGACGCAAGCAAGTCCATTTCGCCCACAAGGAAGGAAATTCGGTCCAATGCGAAGGGACGGCGAGACTTTTTCGTCCAGGAACTTCCGTCGAGAGGTCCGCAAGAGCAGATTTCCCGCGCGATGCGCTCGCTGTATTCCATTGCATATGCAATTCCAGCACCAATGCAAAGGTCACGCATGTGAAAGACGGGCGTAGAATTCATACCGCTTCCCACATCAATCTGAATTTTGCCAGCTGTGAATCGCCCTTCTGCTACGCTCGCCGAAGTAGATGGGCTCGAGCCGTTGGATGACGCGGTGCCGCCCAAAGAATCACCATCAGCGTTTCCAGTGTCATCTTCATTTGACGAAGACGTTGATCCCAAGGGCCCCGTGGGGTGCAAGGCGGTTGGCTTTGCGCACGAGAGCAGGAGCTCTCGGGCCTGAAAGTCAAAGTTTACATCGCTTGAAATAAAGCGCACGTCGATTCGGTCCACTTCAACCACCATGAAGCCGCTAATCCAGAGCAAGCGACCAATAAATTTCTGTTGCCTTGCGGACTTGCCGCCACGACCAGGCGCTGCGCTATCATTTGCTGAAGACGATTCCTTGCTGGTAGAGGAGGCAGAAGTGCTCTTCTTGTTGTCAGATTTAGAGCTTGACGATGCAGAGCTCATGTCAGCGTAGGCGCCTGAGCTGCTGCTGCTACTTGAGTTTCTGCCTGGCTGTGCGCCAGCGTTGGAGCTTGTGCTGCGACCAGAGGGTTTGCTTGACGCCTCCGGTGAGGGCAAGGGGGGCAGCAAGGTCTCAAGGAGAGCGTGTAGCATGTTGACCCGGACGCCGGATATAAGAAGTGTGAGGAGGGGTCGCGTGGATCCATGGAAAGGATTGATGGCCCGCGAGGTGAATTGAAGAGATGCCTCATCAACCTGGAAAATGGGTACGTCCTCTAAAAAGACAGCAATCCCATCGATTTTCCTGCGCAAAATGTCAATGCGGCCAATTTCGGCCCGTGTGCCGAGCCCGAGCGCTTGGCGTGTGACCAGATTAATACCTGTACAGAGAAGCGAGGCAAGGGTTCCCGGTCGCGCAAGAACAATGCCTGTGAGTCCGATGAGAAGAATGGGCGCGAGCAGCGTGGGCAAGGGAAACCCGATGAGTCGAAATCCAAGACTAAGAAGTACTGACAAGACCGTGTAGATTGCAACGATGACTAGCAGAATCAATGTCGGCACGGAGGCGGACCAGCGCGTGGTAGCTCCGCTCGCTCCATTTGATCCGGGTGCATTAGCTGTGGTTGAACCCCGTCGCCTCAGCTCAAAGGCTCCATCTGTCGGGCTGCCTCGGGTGTCTCGGCCGAGAAACGACGATCCGATGCTCCACGAACGGTCAAGTTGGCTCTGGCCTGCGCTAAAGGAGGACGAGGACCTGTCAAGACTTCGCGTCATGGAGAGTTCGCGCGACAGTCTGGATCCTGTCCCCTTGCGAAACAAGCTTGGCACGGAGCTGCTCGTTACCGAGGGCGACACCGATGTGGGGATCGAAGCCAGATCGTCGTCATGGAGCAGCCTTTGCTGCGATGCAGGCAAGGGCACCCTTCTCCGCAGCTGTTGCGTCCACAGGTGCTCCTCCTCCTCCTCCTCCTCCTCGTCGTCGTCGTCCTCGCCGCCGCCCTCGCGGTCCTCCTCGCGGCGTCCCCCTCGCGGCGGCTCGCTAATGTCGGTGTCCGGGTCCGCGCCCCACCATCTCGCGCTCGCCCAGCCGCGTGACCCCGCCGACGACGAGGCGCCCGAGGCGCCGCTCTCGAGCCGCGGTCTGCGCGACATCCCCGCCGCTCGCCGCCGGCGTCTTCGTCCGCGGTCTGCGGCGCCGCGCCCTCGCGCTCGGCCTTCTCCAAGACCTGCTTCCGCAAGACCTGCTTCTCCAAGCCCTGCTTCGTGCTCGTCCTCGCTGCAAAGCGCGGCGCAGCCGGCACCCAAGCGCGCACGCACGACGCGAGCAGGCTCGAGAAGATGCTCGCCAGCTTGCTCGGCGCGAGGAGCTCGGTGGGCCTTGGTGGAGCGGAGCGGAGCGGAGCGGAGTGGAGTGTCTCGAGGCCAGCTCGCCACGCGATGCGGAGGGCGGGATGGGACGAGGTCGGGCAGGGGCTTGTCTTCTGGCGGGGCAGGCAAGCAAACAATCAGTGGGGGTCAAAGTCGAGCACCGCTGCCGGGCGAGGCCTCTTCGCGCAGGGCTGACGCGAGCTGGCCCGCCTCGAGCTGGGAGTACTGAGAATGTTGCTTTGGGGAGAGAGCGGAGGATCGATCTCGTGTCTTGTCTTCGGCCAGTCGGATTGGTCATGCGATGACCGGTAGGCCTATTCACGGGATGTCGATTTTCATAGTTGGACACAAGCTTGCGTCTACTATGATGACTCTCCTTGTCAAAGATGCAAGTGCCTCAAATTTCCTCGCAGCGGCAGCAGGAGCATTAGCAGGCAGATGGGTTGGAGGAGGATCAATCTTTCTCTTTGCATCTCATCTCATCTCATCTCATCGCATCACATCACCTCACGTCATTCGATCATTCAAGCTGCGGTCGGTCGG
The DNA here is from genome assembly GCA_003116975.1 of Aurantiochytrium sp. KH105. Taxonomy (NCBI): domain Eukaryota; class Bigyra; order Thraustochytrida; family Thraustochytriidae; genus Aurantiochytrium; species Aurantiochytrium sp. KH105. Next base: position 595,619 of record BGKB01000002.1, read on the forward strand.
TCGGTCAGTCAATCCTCCAAAAAAAATGTTCGCTGCGGCCGCTGAATGCTTGTCGCAGTCGGCTTGTAAAGCCACAAGGTATTTTACACTAACAGTAAACAGCTGCAGCTGCAGCTGCCGGCTGCAGTCGACATACAGCTGCACTGGTGCAGCAGCCACAGCCAGGTGCAAGCTATAACCTTGCTACATCCACAATCTCAAGTAGTATACACTGCTATACAATGGTGACCCTAACGCTCCTTGGAGCCAAACTGCTTGTCAATCTCGACAAACGAAGAAGAAAAGAGAAGAAGTCGTTAAAAAAAAAAGAAAGAGAGAGGGACGGGGGGGAAAAGGGAAAAAAAAAGTTACTCCTCGCGAGGATCGAACTCGCGGCTTCAACCGTGTCAGGGTTGCACTCTACCACTGAGTTAGAGAAGCAACGGCACAAGAGCGTAAGCAGGAAAGAAAAGTACTCCTCGCGAGGATCGAACTCGCGGCTTCAACCGTGTCAGGGTTGCACTCTACCACTGAGTTAGAGAAGCTGTTTTCCCGGCCTTTGCCAGTGCGTGATCGTTGAGATGCAGTGGCCATGTATATAGCTAAAAGACGTTCGAAGGCAACTTGGCGTTTCATTCTCGCGAGGGCTTGGAGAGAGAGCAGGAAGACAGAATTGCGCTGCTGCGTACAGACGCCGTCGAGATCGCGCCGCGTTGCGTTGCCTTGTGTTGCGCTGCGCTGCAGATAAGGAACGAAAGAAAAAGAGGCGGGAAAAGGAGCTCGCCGCGGGTTTTCAGGCTCTGAAAGCATGTTTGCAGGCGTGCGGAGGGCGGGGTCCCTCGCGCGTGTGACCCAAACGCGCACTTGTCCCACGAATATGAGGACGAGGACGAGGAGGAGGACCTCGGCGACGACAACGACAACGAGAAGGCAAAGTGAAGCCGCGTTGGAGAGCCCGTCGTCCCGACAGCTGCGCATCGCGGCGATGCACGCTGCAATTCCAATGATAGGCTTTGGATTCATGGACAATTTGGTCATGATTCAGGCCGGCGAGGTGCTCGACTTGACCCTCGGCGTTGCCTTTGGACTTTCGACGCTTACCGCCGCAGGCTTTGGGCAATGTGTGAGCGACGTGGCCGGCATCACATGCGGTGGAATCGTCGATGCTGTCGTGGCGCGACTGAATTTGCCAGCACATGGGATGACCGAAACGCAAATCACCTCGCGCACGGCCCGCATTTGGCGTACTCTCGGCGGCTGCGTTGGCGTGGTCACCGGCTGCCTCTTGGGCATGAGCATTCTTCTCTTCAAGGACACAGCCGCGGCAGACCGCATGAAGCGCGCCAATGAGCTGACCACCATTTTCCGCACCGTCATGCAAGATGGCCACAAGCTTGTCCATGCTGAGCGTGCCACCTTGTGGCTCCTGGATAAGGACTCGGGGGAGCTCTGGAGTAAGATTGCTACAGGTGAAAAGGATGAAATACGCGTGCGCCAGCACCAAGGTGTTGTTGGCTGGGCCGTGCAGAACGGAGAAACAGCGCGCGTTGACGATGCGTACCAAGACCCTCGCTTTAACCAAGAAGTCGACAAAAGGACAGGGTACCGGACCCGATCGCTCTTGGTCGTGCCAATCAAGATGGACACGGATGGTCGCGTGATTGGTGCCATTCAGATCGTCAACAAGGTTGTGCAAAAGGACAATTCAGACACTGGTGACCGCACGCCAGGGGTCTTTGACGAGGCCGACGAACGCATGGCCGTCATGCTCTCGCGTCACGTAGCTACCTTCATCGATGTGGTTGAAAATCACTGATACAAATGAAGTGGGGCGTAGGGGCCGGTTGGTACAAGAAATAGGACAAGCAATCATTGTGATTGATGACTTTGTCTTGCCGTAAAGATTCTCTTTCCCACCACTCGAAAGAGAAAAAGAAAGAGATTAGAAAAAAGAATTAAAGTATGAAAAATCGGAGCGCAGTCACAATCCACTTTTATCACATCACATCACAACTCATCATCTCCTTCTGTTTGGCTGGACCGGTTGATCGATTGAAACTGATTGACTAATTGGGTCTTCACTATGTCAGGGGCTAACGCGCGTGAGCTTCCACACATGGTCGCTTCCGTCGCCTTCGGCTACAATGTCAGCATTCTGACCTTTGACAGTCTCCTCGTCCGGCTTGGACACGCGAGCATCTTCCTGCGCAAAGTTGTCAAATAGATTCAGGTACTTGGCATAGCGAGGCCACAGAAGCATGACGACAAAGGTGTCTGGGGGCTGCAGTAAGTCTCCATTCGAGTCCTTGCCGCCCTCGGGAATAGCCCCTTTGTCAAGAAGATCCTTGAAATTGTCAACGCCCGAGGGCAGCACAGACCGGGGCTGCGGCCAGTAGAACTGTTCCCGCGCGCTATCCGAGAGCTCACTCCACTGGTTCTTGCGCAAGGTGACCAATTTGTCATCCTTGGCATCGGCCGCAACCACCTCGAGGTCGCCCGTGAGTCTGTACTGCTCGCGCGAATCGGTGAAATACCAGCAGAGCTCAGCGGCGCTGTTTGCCTTTGCTTGCGTAACCTTTTCGGCCTCGCCATTTGTGATAAAGCGAAGAGCTTTGCGCCCGTCTTGCTCGTACCATCCTCGGAATACCACTGTTCTATTCGCTGGGATCCCGTCGCTGCTCACCGTAGCGAGCTGCGCGAACTTGAGCTTGGCATCTTTGATGCTGCTCTGCAAACGCTCGCTCCATACTCTGAGCGCACCTTCGGACATCCTCCTTTCCACGTCTGCGCTGCCAGTCACGGCGTAAGCTCGCGCGTGGCTTGATGGCTTTGGCCGTAGGCGATGCGCTTCGCCTCTGCGTATTTCAAGTTCAAGGCTTCAACGCAACTCGCCAAGAGTGAGTGTGAACCTCAGGCGCCTCATTCTTCCCGAGCGCAACGCAATTTCAATTCTTTGCCCTATTTTCGACAGGCCTCCAAATCTCAACCAAAACTAGTTTTTAGAGTCAAATTCTGGTCACTACTAGATTATGACTGACCTCATTTTGGATGCAAGCTTTGGCGCATTGTTATGTATGACAGGCTAGATGACAGGCCCACAAGCTGGAGCTTTGATTTGAGAGGACTTGTTATAGCTTCTGGAGCGGAGCCTAGATTCGATTTGGAGGTCGCGAGTATTGGGCCGAGTTGTACGACAGTGTGCGTCTCAAATATAAACACCCTCCTCGCGATCACGTTCTGCACACCCAAATCCAGATCCCACGCTCGCCATGACGGCCACGACCTTGACGCTCGCGCTGCTTGCCGCCTTGCTGACCACAGTCGCGCACGCGCTCTGCCTCTGCAGCAACGCGACGAGCGTTTACTTTGACTGCACACCCGGAAATGGGGGCACCTTCCCAAGCAGCGTGTGGAAGATCAGTTGCCGCGAAGATGGTGGCGTCTTCGGCGGCAACGAAACCTGGCCGAACTTTGAGGGCCTCGACTTCTTGCAAGAGTTCTACATTGACGACGTGTCGGTCGCAGGCCAGCTCGACGTCCTCAGCGACCTTGCCAATCTCACGGTGCTGTGGACAGGACCGAGTGTGGAGCTCAAGAACTTCCCCGAAGGCCTTGCGAGGTCCTCGAGCCTCCAAAATCTGACAATCACAAGCAGCGAGCTTCAAAGCGTCTATGGCAAGTTCTGGGTGGTGCAGTCTCTGGTCAAGGTGGAGCTGAACTCGACCGAGCTTGAGTGTCTCTCACCTCTTTCGTTGGCGACGAAAGCGTCAGTATCCTTGAACGGGGGTGAGTCAGTTTGCTTGACACGTTTCTGGGATGACGTTGAGAACAAGCACACCTCATTCTTCGCGTTCTTCTTCTCTGTCGGGATGATTGCTGTCATTGCCTCATTCGTCGCTTGTTGTTCTATTCCTGTCTTGATCGATATGGATATCCTTCCTGATGATACCGTCGAGACGGGGACGACCAGGTCGAATGGCGCACCAGAAACGTGCAGCTATCTTAAATGCCTCTGCTTCGGTCTGATATTTTGCTTTATTGGGAGTTCGCTTCTCGTTACTAACTTTGGGTCTGAACTATGGCGACCTGGGAACTTAATCATTTACAGCGACCCTCTCGCAGCGGAACCCAACATGGCGGAAGTTATGGAAGATCGTTATCAGACTGGGAGAGTTCTTGCTTTGGCCAGCGTTGTTCCTCACACGTTGATTTTAGTCGCTGTTTATCTGCTCAACAGGTCTAATCTTGTCGTGGAAGCTGGGTCGTCAGGGTGTTTTGGTTTGCTCACTTTTTCAATGGCTATAGTCATCTTCATAGTCGTCGCAACGATTACTTTGCTGCTCCTTCTCATCCCAGCCGCAGGGGCCATTCGATACCCAGATCTTCGAACGTCATACCTTAGCATTTGCCCGCAACAAGGTGTTTGTGCAAACGCGACGCACTTTTGGGATTGGCAAGCAGAGGCATATACGGAGTTTTCGTCGCCGTATTTCTCGTCTCACCCAATATACTCGATTTACATCAGTGACCCAAGTGTTCCAGCATCCTACTACGAGATTGAGTCACGCTTCGGGAATTACCCTTCTTATGTGGAGAAACCCTATGAGCGACATCAGTACGACACAGAAGTGCTGAATGAGATTTACCACATTGCCAACACGTTGCGCTATTTCGGCAATCTCGATCAGGAATTCTCCCGTGCTACTCTGTGTCGTGAAATAGATGCCTCTTGGGAGGGAGCATGCCCGATTGCTGCCTACGTTGACGTCTATTCCAGGTCATTTTACGAGCACCCCATATTTCAATCAGTGCTTCTCTTTGCGCTTCTATTGCCAGGGGCCCTGTTTGGCATCTTTATTCTCGTCATGCTCTTGACGCTTATGTGCTATGGCAAGACTAATAGTTCTTCGGTCATGGGAGATCGCCCGAAGCAAGTCGAGGACATAGAAGGAATGGTCTTCCCCATGGACGAGATCACAAATACGGTACCTCGTGTCTTGTAACGGATGTCAAATAACCATCTTCTCGTTTTTCTCGTCAAGTTGTTTTGATTGTCAGGATAGGGGCTTGCTGTCCCTGTCTCTTGCGCTTTTCCTCGGAGGAGGAGATATGCGCAAAGTTGTCGTGCGAAGAATGAATGAGATTCTCATAGCTGGAAGTGACAAGTCGCTCCAGGCCGTGGATGGAATGATGCGGCCAAAGCTAGCTACTGGCCACCGGCAATCATTGACACCTAACAGAGAGCATGTTGTGTCCTGTGACACGTTGTTTCATTTTTCAGAGGGGCATGTTCGCACGCGTTCCTCTATCGATCACATCATTCCCGGGCCACCTCAAAGTGCCCTGTCTCTCCCCATCCAGCAAATTTCAATCATACTTGCGATCGTTTTCACCCAATTTCAAATCGAAAAGGCCCATGCGGCCTGTTCGGGGACTGACTGGGCCGTGAGCGGAACACTTACGAATGAAGCCTGACCATGGTGGAGCAAAAGCACACAACTCCTTACCAACAGGTCATTGGCCCAAAGGTGACAAAGAAGAGAACAATATATTATCCACAATCTCCTCCTGCTTTTACAGATACGAGCCTAGCGTCGCGCCAGCGAAATTGCGGCGAGGAGCAGTGCGACCGAGGCAAGCTTCGTGAGACGGAGCGTAAAGACGCTGGAAATCCGGGACCAGACACTGGGATATAGCTTCGCATCAAGCTCGGTAAAGGTGCAAAAAAGCTTATCATCCTCGATATCGTGCTGCATGCTCGAATCCAGCATTGCCACAAGCTTGAGGATAGAGTCATGAATCCAGGCAATGCGCCGGTACACGTTAGAGTCGCGGCGAATGCGATACTGCATTTTTACAGGGCGAAAAGGATTGAAGGAACCCAAGGTCTGCAAGTACATTGGATTCGGCCGAGTCAGTGGGAAGCGAAAGGGAAGCCGCAGGCTGTTGGCAAGGCCCGGAAAGATACGAGTCACCAAGGTTGCCAAAGGTCCCGCTGCAGGACCTGACTCGTCGAGCTCAAAGGTGAGCAGGTCAATGTCCTGCTCAAGCTTGGCGAATATTTTCCGTAGATTCGAAGCCTGTTCGCGCTCCCGCAAGGCCTCTTCGGAAATGTCGGACAGATTTGTAGTAGCGTCGTCTGCGGGGTTCGCGTCGGCAAGACGCCACAGTTTGAAGAAATCGATGTAACGAAGCACAGAGCGAGAGTTGCGCGGATCCAGCATAATCTTGGCGATGTTCTGCATCTGCACGCGGTACAGCGCAAAGCAGCCTGGCGCAACGGTGGTCGCAAAGTCGCCAATCCTCCCATGCTTGTCCATCTGCAGCAAGTTGTCATCGCGGAGATGGGTGTAGTCATCCGCAAAGGCTGCAATAACCTCGATCACCGTGCTATCCTTGTAGTACTGGGTATTCTCTTTGCGCATAAGCTCGAGCCAGCTAAAGAATTCGCCAAATTGGTAGAGTGTCGATATTTTGGCGTTAAAAGCCGGACAAAAACGCTCGCAATGGCTCCTTGTGCATGTCTTCTCGTGCTTCTCCTTGAGGAGGAAGCCAATACTGGCCATACTTTTGAGACGCTTCATGAGCTCGATGCCCGTATCCGCGGCTTTGTACTTGGTCATGATCCCATACAGGTAGCTATCGTGCGTATTGAGGTAGGGGAGGAGCATGGGCTCGCCGAGAAGGTCGCTGTTGAGGTCATGGCCGTCGTAACCCGGAATCAGGGGCGTATCGGAAGCGTCGCTTGAAGCGGTTTGCTCGATGGCGCGTTGAAAGGCGCTGCGAAAAGCCGAAGCCTTGGCCTCGGGGGTCAGCGTGTTTTCGCTTAGGAACCGCCTCGGCCCTCCACTCACGGAGAGCTTTTTGTACACCTCGCGGCAAAAGTTTTCGTTCATGTACCTCGCACCGCTAAAGGAGCACACCGTGCTCCAGCAAAAGATCACGATGTCATGTTTGCCCTTCTCGTAAAAGGGCTGGTCCATGCGTTTGCGCGCGACCTCGGTGGCGAGGGGCTCTGTGGTGCAGCAGTTGAGGATGAGCAGGCGGAGTTTCTCAATCTCCGCGAGCAGGTTCGCCAGCACGGGCGCGTCGGGGCTGACCTCGGCGCCGAACTTGACCTTGCCATTCTTCGTGGCGTGGCCTGCGAAGACGATCGCCGTGTACTGGTCGTGATCTCCGCGGTGCGCAAAGTCTCTCCACGTGCACCCCTCGACGAAGTTCATCCCCTCCTCCCGGGCCGCGTCCACGAAGTCCTTCCAGGACCTCGAGGCCCTTGCTTCCCCGCGGACGGCGCCGCCTTCCGCAGCGCCTCCCACATCGCCCGCGTCCGCAGCGTCGCCCGCGGGAGCCCCTGCGTGCGCGAACGGCTCGAACCCGTCGAAGCGGCCGGGGCGCACGGCCCTGCACACGGCCTCGAACTCCTCGCGCAGCACCTTCTCCTGGTCCTCCTCCTCCTTGCCGTCCTCCTTGAGCGCCACGAAGAGCCACAGGTCGCCATCGAAGCCGCGCGCGCCATCCCCGCCGCCATGCTGCGCGCCGCCGCCGCCGCCCGCGCCGCCGCGCATGCCGCCGCCCGCGCCGCGCCCGCGCCCGCGCCCGCGCTCTGCGCGCCGCCCTGCGCGCCGCCCTGCGCGCCGCTCTGCGCGCCGCCGGGCGCGTCCGGGCCGCGCGCCCTGCGCGTATCCGGGCCGCTCTGCGCGCCGCAGATCGCGCTCTGGCCGCGGCGTGCGCGCTGCAGCTGGCCGCGGCGTGCGCTCTGCAGCGGCGCGCGCAGCGGCGCGGGGGGCTCGCGCGCGGAGAGCCCGGCGGCGGAGAGCCCGGCGGCGGAGAGCCCGGCGGCGGAGAACGCGGGCGCGGACGGGGCCGGGGCGATGATGGAGCACGAGAACGAGAACTCGAGCTCGGGCCGCGAGGACGCCGAGGCGCAGCGGCGCGCCGGCGAAGGCGGGCAGCAGCTCTTCGGGCTGCGGCAGTTCTACTCGGACGAGGGCCTGGCGGACGACCTGCTGCGGCAGCCGCCGCTGGAGCTGTTTTCGGCGTGGATGTCCGATGCGCGCGAAAGCGGCAACGTCGAGCCCAACGCCATGGTCGTCAGCACCTGCGAGGACGCCAAGCCGTCCTCGCGCGTCGTGCTGCTCAAGCTCTTTGACGAGCGCGGATTCGTGTGGTTCACGAACTACGAGAGCCGCAAGGGCCGCCAGCTGGCCGCGAACCCGAATGCGTCCATCCTCTTCTTCTGGCAGGAACTGCAGCGCTCCGTGCGCATCGAGGGCCGCGTCGAGCGCATCGAGCCCGAGCTCTCCGACGAGTACTTTGCCGTCCGTCCGCGAGAGTCCCAGGTCGGCGCGCTCGCGAGTGACCAGAGCCAGCCCATCGCATCCCGCGAGGCACTCGAGGCCAAGGAGGCCGCGCTCAAGGAAAAGTATGCACAAAACGACGACCCTATCCCGCGCCCGGACCACTGGGGCGGCTACCGCCTTATTCCGGACTACATTGAGTTCTGGAAAGGTCGCCCCTCCCGTCTCCATGATCGTCTCGCCTATACCAAGACGGAAGACGGGTCCTGGGATGCCAAACGTCTGCAGCCCTGAGCATGGAACGCAACCTCGGGAAACTAGATCCCGTTCACGCGCATTGCAGTTGCGCAGGATCGCTCCCAGCACTTTGACGCTTAGTTCACTAGGCCAAGTCTTTATTTCATTTTCAGTCTCTCGAGCATCGATCTCTTGGCATCAAAACCAACGAGAGTGAGCATCTACCTCTTGGCGTCAAAATCACAAGCAACTTGCAGCGAGTGCAAATTTAGCCGGGTCCCTTTTTTGACATCTCTGCAGTGATGAATTGGCAAGAGAATGAACGATCCGTCACAAGGCCAAAAAACTAAAAATCTATCGGCCAGGATGATGGTGATCGATCATGAACTTTCTGCTTCGAATTTTGATGTATACGCCTAGTTTCAGGTCAATCAATGAATTTTGTTACTCGAAAGCTGGCTAACACGAACAACATCTCATTCTTGTCGTTCCCGGCATCGTCTTCCTTGGTTGTGTGTGCAGCAGCGGCAGGCAGACACACCGGCACTCAGCCATGTCACTAGTAACATCTATCGAATCTTCTCCTTCTAAAGAGGCTTCCTGTCTTGCACGCGTTGCGTCAAGCTTGCTTGCACGCACCACCAAAAGCTTATCGACTGTCCGGTGACGTGTTGCGGGCATCGCGTGCGCCACAGGCCAGCGCCCGCTACGCCATCGCATAGACCTCGCGCCCCCTGCCAACCCCTCTCGCTGGTGCGCGCCGCCGAGCAGAACCTGAGTGGGAAAAGTCACGAGGGGAGTGATTCAATTCAATCGTTCAATCCAAGAGGCCTACGATCATGGCGTGCGTGCAGCGCCCGGGGTTTGGGCACGAGCGAAAGCTAAAGCAGGATCTCGTGCGCGAGAGCCCGCTGGTGAGCTCCATCAAGCTTTTAATCCCGCTTATGGTCTTTCCGCTTATGCTTATTGCCGCCTTTTACAAGATCCTCCCTCTTATGATCGTATACTTGGGCGTCAGCCTCGGGCTTGGGTACTACTTTGCGCAAAGCAACGTGGACTTCGTCATCTCACTTTCGCGACCCTCGTTCGAAAGCGCCTCAGAACACTCCCTCGGTGCGTTGCGCTCGCAGCTCTTGCTCGGTCTCCGGGGCAAGGTCCTGGACCTTTCTCCAGGTAGCTCGTACGCACTGCACGCGTACTACACGGCGCCCAAGAATAAGGTCACGAGCGTCACAACCTTTGAAACCAACGACACCTTGCGCAAACTTGCTGAAAGGCGGGCTGCTGCCATGCAAGAACGCCATGGCGTACCCACACGCATTGTCCAGGGCGTGTCCCGAGATGATTTCTTGCAAAAGCAGCTCGAAGAGCAGGGCGAGAACTCGCAGGACGTCATCGTCTCGTACGCCTTTCTCAATCAGGTGAGCGACACTGCAGAGCAAGTGGAACTTATCTTTAAGCTCTTGCGGCCTGGTGGTACTCTTGTCTTTATGGAGAGCGAGCCATACGACAAGGACACACTCGACCGAATGCTCCAGTCTTTGTTTCGAGGTATCTATAAGACCTTGTCGAATGGGACGGACTGCATGCGGCCCATCCTTCCCGTGCTGCAGCAACAGACAGGCTGGGATGTCTCGGTGACAAGCATTGAGGCGTCCGAATTGCTTTTCTCGAGCAACCTGAAAATGGGGTACGCCATCAAGAAGGCGACCGGATCGGAAGCAGAGCCTACATCATTATGAGTATGCCACCTGCCGCGTGAGCTGCTTGGCGCCGTAGCAAGCGTGCCATTGCGTACCGAAAACAAGATAAGGATGGTATTTGTGTTTGTGTGTATGTGAATTTTCCTTGAGCATTTGTAAAAGATTCACGATTTGTGAGCAAAAAGGCCTCTTCTTTTTCATGCTAGGTTTCTACTTTTCGGTGGTGACAAACAAATGGACAAAGAAAATACTTATTTTTTTGGTTAATCGCGGTGTGGACGCTGACGAAGAAAGGCGTCCTGGGCCCGTCTAGCATCGTCATTAAGGCGCGCGCTCTGGGTTGCGATTTTCGCGGCCACGAAAACCGTGCCGGCGGCAGCGCTGTAGAGTCCAGCAAGGTATGCCGCCACAAGTGAAGTGGCCGCCACAGATGCCAAAAAGAAGAATCCAACGGCGAGCAAGAAGCTCGGCTGATATGCTGCCACCACGCCCCACAGATAATAGTAGAAACCAACAAGCGCGCCAATGAGGCCAATCGTGAAGTTGAGCAGCATGTTGACGATCAGGCGCAGACCGAATTCGACAAGCGATTCGTCGCGGCCCATGGAGCTAATCGACATAAAGATAAAGTCATACCATGAGGATCGCTGGGCAAATTCGCGTCCACCTGCGAATTGCGACCAAAAGAGCTCGCGAACCTCCTGCACGCCATACTCGCTAAAGATGCCGACGGTCTGCTTTGCTTCTGAAGAGATCGACGCAAACTCCTTTTCGATAGAGTAGAGATTATCTTGCGCGGCGCGGAGGTTCTCGTAGTTTTCGTGGCAGGCTTCGTCGCAGGAGAACCATCCTTTGGACTGCGCGTACTTGTGCTGCCAGACGTAGACCTGCTGCTGCGCGGCATCAAGCCGCTTATAATCAATCTTTGACAAAATGCGGTTGTACGTTTGTTCTTCCTGGTGCGAGACCTGGAATCCCGTCGCAAAGAGGACAAGGACGAGGCCAAAGATCCACATTCCCGTGGTCACCTTGTTGCGCTTGGCGAACCTCACGCCGCCGTTGATCATAATCATCGAGAAGTCCGGGATGTCGCCGCCGGCGTCGCCTCCGCGGCGTGCCGCCGCGGCAGACATGGCGCCCCGCGCGCGGGCTTCCTCTGGCCCTTGCATCGCGACGCGAGCGGGCGAGTGAGTTGGCAAGTTGAGCTGGCACGTCGAGTTGCCGGCCGAGCCCAGGAAATCCAATTTGCGTTCTGCCAGGCAGCTGAAGTAGTAGCTAGCTAGCTAGCTCCCAAAGGCGGCTCGCGCGGGCGCGAAGAACGAGAAAGACTCGCACAGGGCGAGAGAGAGTGAGAGAGACGGCTTCGGGCGGCGACCTCGGCGGAGATGTCGGCGTCCAGCGCAAGGCCCGTGCTCCGCGGCACGCAAGCGCGATTGTATCGGCTGGGAGAGTTCGCGTGCGGAATGGCGCTCGGGATGGTCACGGCAGGGGCCACCAACTTCGCGCTCGACTACCCCGAGCCCGTGCGCGCCATGTACGAGATGGCCAAGAAGAGCGAGGCGCGGAACGTGTTTGGGGAAGACATGTACCGCGGCCTGCTATGGGACGGCGCCATCACCGACTGGCAGGCGAGCATCACGCTGCCCATGCACGGCGAAAAAGGCAGCGGGACGGTCTATGGCCGCTTTCTGCGCCGCACGGATGGCGTCTGGGAGCCCATTCTCATCGCGGCCAACAAGGACGGCCAGCAAGTGCCACTGTTTGAAAAGGAGGGGCCATTTCGGGCCTGACACTGTGAATCAACTCGTCAGGAAGTCGCATGCCTCGGGCCTCGGGGCTCGAGGCTCGGGACCGCGAGCACGACGTGGATTTCTGGGCATGACCACGGATGCGCGATGCAAAAGCGATTCCGTCATCGTCCTTCTCACTGTAAACGCAACAAAGATCGGCGTGCCAATGAACAAAATAGTTTAGTCAGTCTCAGCGATAAAATCGCTGACTTTATCCCTCTGCTGGTGGCTCCCCCCCCTCGTGCTGCTGCGCCTGGGCATTCGTCAAGGCTTGCTGCGTCTTCCGTAGCGCATCGTTCGAAAGAACGAGACGGTCCTTGAGGGTTTCGACGTCGGCCTTGGACTGCTTGAGACTTTTGCTTGCCTTGAAGAGACTTGACTTTGCAAGCGTCAGCTGCTGCGTGAGGTTGTAGACTTTGTTTTGCAGAAGCTCGACGGAGCGCTCCAACTTGACGTGCTCCTTGACGTCGCGCTGCAGCAGCGAGTGGCATTCGCGGTTGTTGATTACCCTATCCATGAGGTACCTCATGGTGACGTTAAATTGTTTCTCCATAAGTCGCGAGGACTCTGTGCAATTGTGCGTAATTGCCGTCAGGTCCTGTTTGCTAGCAAGTACCTCGTACTGGAGCGCCTTGAGCTGCTGCTGCTGGCCCAGGAGCTCCTCGGAAATGAGAGAGCTCTTGGACTTGAGAATGCCTACTTTTTTCGATTCTTCGCGTCGGTTTTCAAGCAGGGTCTCCTTCTCGACGCCGATCTCCACGAGTTGCTGGCGCGTCTCGTAAAGTTGCTGCTTGACGGAGATGAGCTGGTCATGCAAGCCCTTGCTCATCTGGACCAAGCTCAGGCAAAACGACCCTGTGATAAAGAGCAGTGCAACGAACCATACCATGCCCACGCCGCCGCCGCCGCCGCCGCCGCCGCCGCGCGAGTTCGCAGTGCTGCGACGATCAGAAGCGCCCATCGTGGAGCACGACGTTGCCCGGCCTTTCCCGCGTCGAAAGGATCTGTCTCAGAAGGTGCTTGCGCCTGCTCTCGGGACAGAAAATCACACTGCGCCTCTGCGCCTCTGCGCCAGAGCTTTGGCGTCGCTGCCGCCGCCGCCGCTGCCGCCGCTCGCTCTCTTGCGCGAGTCCGGTCGCGCAGAATCAGTTTTATGCGACTTGACAATGCAGGCAGAGCCGACTCGGCTCGTCAGGCTAGACCCTGATAGATGTCATTTCCTTGTTGCAAGCCATCTTTTGACAACGTGAAGAAGTTGAAGAAGGAGATGAAGGAGGAGGAGAAGAAGAAGAAAAAGAGAAAGAAGGAAAAAGAAAGGAGAAGAGACAAGTGAGTGATGCGAATCATCCAATAAAGTTTCAATAAATTTCTGTGGTCAGCCGGTTGGTCGGCCACCACCCACCCCCCTCGTTTCTCTTCCCCCCCCACCCCCCCCCCCCCCCCAATGTTCATGTTCGCGTTGACAAAACGTCTACCTATGTTCGCGTGGACCTCTCGTTCGACGGTATCAAGCGTGACAACTTGAAGTGGACCAGGGGGGTCGTTCCGAGATTAGGACAAGAATGAAACATCGCAAATCGCTTCACAAGTCGCCACCCTACATGGGGGGAATTTGGAGGCCTCACAATGAACTCGAATCGAGATCAAGTTGTCAAATGGAAAACTGAAGCAAGTTGACTTGCGTTGCAGGTCAAGATGAAATGAAAGATCACCAAATAGCAATCAGCAACACAAACACAACAAATCATTTCGAGCCTCGCCTGGGAGGATAAGAAACGACGACAGGGACCGTGAAACTAAAACAGCAGCGAGCAAGAGTCAGAACCAGATCATGGGTGGCCAAAGGCCGGGAGCGGGGGCGATGAGGTTGAATCATCAACATCGGGCAGAGGGGCAGCAGAGGCCGAGTATCCAATACCTTCGAGCGACTTGCCGCGCTGCACACGCTCACGGCGACGAGCCACCGAAGCACGAGCCCACTGCTTAATTTTGATAGGGCACTTTGAGCTGAGGTGGTCGCCAGGGCAATGCTTGCAGCCAATCTTGCGGCAGCGATTGAGGCGGTGGCGGCGCCCGCAGCGGTTGCATGGCCGGTTCGGGCACTTGGCGGCTACCTTGCCGCAGTTGAGGCCAATGTCCTTGCAAAAGGGGCAGCAGCTCGCCTTTCGGAAAGCGCTGTATCGCGACTTATTTTCCTTCTTGGTGCTCCCTTGGGCCTTGACTGTAGACGTGCGAATACGCTTGGTGCCCACATCGGTATCAACGCTGGCACTGCTGCTCGAGCTGAGACTGCGCTTCAACAGCGTTCCTTTCGAAGACGCCGCCGAAGATGTTGTTCCCGTGGACTCGGCACCGTCGCGCGTGCTGTCATCCTCGATATGCGCAGCATTGGCCAAGGAGCCCATAAAGTCTGCGGCCGACATAGACGGCACGGGCGGAGGTCCAGCCGCCAGAATAGAAGCAAAAGAGGGCTTGGTGCTCATGTTTCCGAGCAAGCTGCTTGCGAGATCTCCTGAAGAGGAATCAGAGCGCATGTCCAAGAGCGAAGATGACGAACCGAGCGAGCCCGAGGCATTCGAGGTATTCGAGATTGACGCGTTGATACTGGTGCTCAGGCTTGAGCCCTGAGGCATGCTCAGAGCAGAGAGCGCGCTTGAGACCGGGGCAAAGGCGAACTTTTTACTCTCGTCCATTAAGCCAGCAAGAGCCGAAGAAGGCACATTGATAAGCTTGCCGGTGTCCTTGACAGCAGCTTCGGCCTGCTCGTTGCGCAGCTTAAGGAAACCCTGCAGCACCTCCACGGCGCGGATTTCTGGGGCGCTCAACGAGAGAACGTTGCTAAAGTCTACCTTTGCGGAGGTATCGACGTCTCCAAAAAATGCAGATGACGCACGAGGCGTGTGTTGTTGCATGGCCGCCATAGCTTTTGTTTGTGGATTTGGGTCTCGATGACAAGACGAAGTGTGCTCAAAAATGTCTGTCTGGTTTCTGAGCACGCAAGAATGGAGTGATAGTCGACCTAGCGCGCGTGTGCGTGCGTGGCGTGCGTGCGTGCGTGCGTGCGTGCGTGCGTGCGTGCGTGCGTGCGTGCGTGCGTGCGTGCGTGCGTGCGTGCGTGCGTGCGTGTGGGCGCTCGTATGCGGCTGGGTTGACCGCGTAGTGTACCTTTGGTCCTGCTCGCTCGCGTCGACTGAGAGAGCTTGGGGCTTTTGAGGGCTTGGCTTGGCGTTGAGGTTTTACTTGGGCGTCCCGGCCTTGGAGCATGATCAGCTGGGCCTTTTTGCGAGGGGCTCGCCAGTGCTCGCCTCGCAGCCCAGCCTTGCTAGAGTTACCGAGCAAACACGGCGAGAGGGGGAGCCCACCCGGCAGCCCCTGCCACTCCGTAGCGTTTTCCCTAGTGATTCCTATTGCAACCTATCCGTTGATCGAGGCTAATCTCGGTGCCTCGTGCAAGAAACGTCAAACGGATAGTGGCGTGGACTTTTTTCTTTTGTTTTTCCTCTTTCCTTCTTTCATTCTTTTTTCTTTTTCTTTTTCTTTTGTTTTTTCTTTTTTTCCATTTTTCTCTTTTTCGCCAAGGCTCGATATTTCGTGGTGGCTCCCAATTTGCACGCTCGCTCCCTCCCTCGCTCGCTCGCTCGCTCGCCCGCTCGTTCGTTCCGTCCGCCCCGTCCGCCTGCCTACCTCCCTCGAAGGCGGGATGAAAAAGGAAAGAGAATGATTATTTTTTCCTCTTTTTCGACAGTCCCGGTGGAGGCCCTGGCAGGCAGACAGGCATGCAGGCAGGCAGGCACGCAGGCAGGCATTCGTTTCTCCACGCAGCAGCTACCAACCAACGGCGATGACGAACGGTGAACGCTCCTCTCGCAGCAAGCAATGAATCCTGAAGGTTTCCTTTTCCGGGTCCGAGTCAGGCTTTGGAGAAATGCAAAGTCGCGCAAAAGTGTTCGTGGAGGGAGGATTGCTTGATGCGGATGATTCATTCGTTCGACCATCTCATCATCGCCGCATGACTGTGTGTGGAACCAAGCGCGTGTGAGGGGCGAGGAGCGAGCTAGCGGCGACTTTGGGAGCGTTGACATTTGAGCGTCCGCTCGAGCACGTTGGGCTCGACGGAAACAGCAAGGCCCAGAAAGGGGAGGACGAGGATCAACCGTGTTTTCATCTTCTTTCATCGGTCCATTCATTCCATTCATTTCCCTTCTCTTCCTGTTACTAATAAATTTATTTATCCGCGCAGCCCCCATCGCTAACACGGCGACCCGACCGAGGACCATCAACGGACAAAGGGCCGAGAGCACGACCGCTCATCCAACACTGTTGAGCGGGACTGTCTGGGATGCTTGCTTGCTTCCTTGCTCTCGGGAAAAGTGCTGGCCGGCCGCTGCAGGCCCAGGCCGCGTGCTCTGCTAGTGCTGCTGCAGCCTCCGCACTTATTTCATATAAAAGACAAGCTAAACGCGCTCGTGCTTTCTCTCTCATTTTCTCACACACACACACGCTCACGCACACGCGCACACACTCACACATCTGGCCTTTATTCGTTCATTTTCGTGCCGGCACCGATATCCTGTTGCCCGTTGTTTGCATCGAACTGGCTCAGCGTTGGCTTGCTCGTGCTCCATTCGCGCGCATCGTGAATGAACGAATGAATGAATGAAAAAACGAATGAATGCTGCGCTGCGCTGGGCTGGGTCGCGCAGGCTAAATCGCGCAGCCTTGCCATTGGACGACTCGGAGAGATGTGCAGCAAGCGGCAGCGGCCAGACGGAGGTGCTGTACAAACAGACGATGACGCATGAAGTCCTCCCAAGCCTTGCTTCGCAGGCAAGCAGGCAGGCAGGCAGGCAGGCAGGCAGGCAGGCAGGCAGGCTCCTTCGCCGCACAAGAACTACAATTTTTCTTCTTCTTTTCGGAGCGCGAGACTTACCGGATCCCCGTGCGCATTCTTGCCAAACCTCGAGGTATCGAGACCCCCGTTTCGGGTCCCAGCTAGCACGTTACGGCGGGCCGCTCCAGGTCCGGGTCCGAGTTGGAGCCCGAGCCCGAGTCCGTGTCCGCGTCCCGGCCTCACCCCGCTCCCGAACATCGTATACCCACCCGTGCAGGCAACATGCAGCCGAGCTCACGCGTGAAACCGAGGTTGCACGGGGGCGAGGCAGCCGCCACTTACAATTTAGAAAAAAAGCGAACCAAACAAAGACACGGATAGTCGTTGCGAGGACTGCTTTCTACTCGGCAGGTCCAGGCCCAGGCTGATCGTCATGACGATCATCTTCACGACGTCAATCGATCGATCGCCATGATGCTGATCGCCATGATGCTGATCGCCATGATGCTGATCGCCATGATGCCGAGGCGACGGCGGCGGAGGAGTGGAAGAAGGAGCAGACGAGCATGCTCTCTCTCCAAGAAGACAACGAGACTCCGCGAATGTATTGGTTGGTCGGCAAGGGGCTGTTTGCTTGGTTGATTCTCTTCGGCGCAGAGCCCGTCGCCACGAGCATCCCAGCGCAGCGTCTGCACAAATTCGCGCACGGAAACGCGCGAGGCCCGTGCGCAGATGCGCTCTCAGCCGCACGATGCGCGCCCGCCTGCCGCGCGCGAAACCGGGGCCGAAAAGCGCGAAACGCCCACGCCTGCGTGGGTCTCCATTGTGTGGGACGGTCATCGATCGAATCACACAGTTTGTAACTCCCGATAAGGCGTCCGCCTTCCAATTGGGCTTGCACGAGAGGCGAGGGCTCTGCCTCGGAGGGACTCGCTGCGCGGCTGCGCGGCTGGAACCGTCGGAAGGGAGCGCGAAACGCCTGCGCGGGCCCACGCAGGCAGGTCACCTGGGCTGCAACGCAACACAGCGGCACGGTCGGCGGTGCACTGCGCCGCCGTGATTTCGTTTAGGACTTCACATTTCTTTTTTTTTTCTTCTTTTTCTTTCTCTTTTTTTGGCGCCTTCGAATTTCTTTTCATTTTTGGTAAGGCTCGCAGGGGGGGGGGGCGGGAGGCGCTGCAATGTTGAGAATGGGCCCTCGCGCTTCGCTTTGAGGCAAACCTTGCGTAGTCCGTGCTCAGCAAACATTCAGGCATATATCGAAAGGAGGGAGCAAGTAGGCTGTCTCTTTTCGGTTAGGGACTGCAACGAAGGCGACTGAGAAGTCTGCAAGAAAAGAATGAACATGGTTAGGCCTTGACCTACTACTGCGAAAACCACTCAAGAGCGCTTCCCTTGTAGTTATAGACGTTGGTAAATCCTAGGCTCGCGGCGGCTGCGGCGGCGTTGCCGGCGCGCACACCCGAGCGGCAAGTAAAGACCAAAGCGCGGCCATCACCCTCGCGCGAGGGGAGGCGCTCGCCAAATTCGTCCTCGAACTCCTCCGGGTTCATACTGAGCACGTTCACGTCCCCAAGAATGAGTCCGAGCGGGACATTGACGGCCTCAATGCCCGCATGCGCGACGGCGCCCGTCTGCGCGATCTCTTCCGGCTCCCGAACGTCAATGACGAGCACAGTGTCATCCTCCATGCGGCGCTTGAGCTCGTCGATGCTCATGATCTCATACCCGGCGGTAGACCCCGAAAACTTGCGCGTCTGAGGTTGCGTGCGCAAGAGACGCCCGAAGACACCCCGGCACGGCATCGGCGCTTCCACGTTGACCTGCGTCGCGGTCGCCGTCGCGGCGGTCCCCGGCGTCGCCCTCGCTCCGGTTTTGCTTTCGAGCGCCGTGAAGAGCGTCCTCTGCGCCAAGACCCCGGCGGCGGGCGCCACAGTGAGCGGCCCCGCGGCTCGCACCGCCGGCGCCATCAGGCTTCCGCGCGCAGGCGCGCCCAGCGCCACGCTCGCAAGGATACCCGCTCGTTGCAGCATCTTGCCCGCGCTCACCATCCACGCCGCCCGCCCGTCGTCCTCCCCGCGCGCGCCGGGAGGCCCGTGCCGGAGGGTCTGCTGCCGCCCCGCCTGCGCGCCCTCGCCGCTCGCTCCTGCGTGCGCGCGCGTGCGTGTGCGTGCGCGTGCTCGAAGATCGCCTCGATCTCCTTCTGCAAGCCGCTCTTCCTCGCCTTTTTCCGCGCCCTTTGCCCGGGGGACGCCCGCCGCGAGTCCCGTGCGCTTTCTTTCCTTCTTCACGGTGGCTGGGCCTGGCACGCTCCCGCTGGGACGCTCTCGCCGGGCTTGCCCGCCGGGAAATCGCGGAGCGGGTCTCTGGGTCCCGCCTTGCGACCGGCCGCCAGCAGCAGCCAGCTGGCCGCGATACCGCGACCGGCGGACGGCGAGCGAGCTGCCTGGCATCGTGATCGCGGCGGAAAAGGGTGTGTAGAATTTGGTCGACGGCACGATGACGGCCCGCCCGTTCGTCGGTCATGAAGGGGCGGAGAAAAAGAGCAAGCTCGAAGAGCGTTGTTGGCAGATCAACGGCTCAGGAATTGCTGCAGCCGCAGAGAGCATGCACATTGCACCGGAGAGCGCGGCACTTTACGACGTGGTCGTCGGGACGCAGGAGCCGGAGATTTAGAACAAAGGCTCGGAAACAAAGAAAATGCGACGGTCAGCCAACATGCGCGTGGTGTGTGCATCTGTGTGAAAATCACCATGATGACATGCGTAAAAAAGGATGGCCGGGCCGTAGCCAACGCTGTCGTTTAGAATGCGTCACATCCAGAAAATCTGCCCACTACGACCCCTCCTGGCCTGCATCTATGAGCTGTGTCGGCCGAGCGTAAGAGCAAGCTGGCTCTGGCTAATGAGAGGGGCCCAACGTCCAATATTTTCTTAGCCACAGCCAGAAAGATTATGTGAAGACAACGTTTGCCTTGGCACGTGCAAACATTGGGATACCGCAAGTCTTTCCTCGACATTTGTATAAAGAAAAGAAAGGGGAAAAGGCATACAAGATAAGGGGAAAAGGGAGGAACAGGATTCGAGCAAGATTGATTCGTTCTCGTTCGTGTACGTGAGCCTATACAGGATTTGCGAACGTCGGCCGCCTCGAGGCAGAAGAAAACAAGGCCCTTTCACACATATTGTGCGTCAGGCCTTGCCACTTTGTATGAACCTCCAATCGAGTTCTATTCAAGCATGCGTGGACGTGGGTGATCTCACGTCACGCGAGAAGCAAAACAACAGGAGAGATAAAGAGAGCGAATCGAATAACTCCACAAGCGCTTAATGTGTTTACTTGCGGGCAAAGGGGCGGCGGGGGGGCGGGTCGCGGATCTTGCGCGCCTCGCGGGCGCGGCCACGCACGACGCGGCGGTGGACGGCGCAGCCGACACAGTACTGCATCTTCAGGTACATCTTCGGGACCTGGTAGTTCTCGTACGCTGTATAAGGCAAAAGCAAAAAATTAATGGGTAAAGTCAGTCAGTCACTCTGATGCGCGCATGCATATTTGCATGTTTGTTTCATCCATTCATCCATGCAAATATCAATGTCTGTCGTGCACTCGTTCGTTCGTTCGTTCGTTCAATTCGCGCGTGTATCTCCCTTTATATGTAGACACTATCCGTGCACCGCAACCGTTCACTCTCCCCTCCATTCTGTCCTCCGGCATGAAGCCACGAATACAGGAGATGAGCGCAGGGAGAGTAAAGAAGGCTCGAACAAATACATACGCGAAGTCGGAGAACGTCTTCATCGAGAGAAGGGAGCTACAGCAATGGCAGCACAACACATATTGACGACGAACGAGTCGACCACCACGAGACGAGACGAAATGAGACGAGACGACGACATGGCCAGAGATAATGACGATCCCAATGACGAAGATGACGGAGATGAATAAGAAAAGGACGAATCACTTACCAGATGCCTCACGGATATCACGCATGGAGCTGCTGTCCACCATGTTGCGGACCTGGAACCGCTTGACGGCCTTGTCCTTGGGGGGGCGGCCGCCGCAGCCATCGCAGACGACCGAGACGCCCTGGGAGCCGCGGCCCTTGCGGTTGCGGCCATGGTTTCTCCGCTTGAGCACCATCTTGCTCGCTCGCTTGCGCTCGCTCCTCGCTCCGGGTCCTCCGCTGCTCCTCGCGCGCGCGCCAACCCAACCTGCTTGCGAGACTGCCTCGCCTCGCTCGGCGCCCCTGATTTCTCCCCGTTCTTTTCCCGCCCTGCCGCCACCCACTCCCCTGCTCCCGCCGCGGGCCCGTTCTCCCTCGGCGTTCTTTCCCCCGCCAGCCCCGCCTCCTGCACCGGACCCGTGCACCGCTCCAGCTGTCACCAAAATAACTAGCATCAGGTCTTGTGCGAGCGCAATACCCTAACCCTAGCCAAATGGGGGGACGCGGGAAAGAAGAGGGGAACGGAGGGAACAGCGTTTTGGGGGAAGAGGGATGCGCGAAGTGGAGGTGTGCGCCAAGGTGTGCGCCACGGCGGGGACGGCTGGGCCCGTGGGGATGGTGTGCGAAAGGTGTGTTCGGGGACGGGGGTCCCCGTAAAGAACTGCGAAGCTCCGAGGCAAAGAGGAGGCGGTAAAGAGCAAACGCAGGACTCGTCGCGAGGCCCACCGAGCCAACTCTCTCGCGCTCGTGCGCTCGCGTGCTCCGCTGGAGCGAGGCGCGCAGACAGGACAGGCCCGCATGAACGGCGCGGGAGATGCCCACGTGGTGCCGGGGACGTGGTGCCTCGTGGACTACTTCAGGTCGCTGGCAGCGGTGCGAGGCGACATCCTGCAGCTTGTCCCGCGCACGGCCGCAGCGCGCGCGGCCTTTGAGGAAACGCGAGCTGCACGAACTTTGGGCGCCGACGGTGAGCCGGCGAGACGCAGCAGAGGGAAAGACACAAAGGCCTGGAAAGACGCGGACGACGATGGCGGCGGTCTCGAGGCCCTGCCCTTCGTGCGCTTTCTATCGCATTTTCACGGTGACCAGTACGTTTTCGGGATCTTTCTCCTCCGGCTCAATTCGCATCGAATGTCACGGGAGCATCAATCTTGGTCTTGCTTCAGTCTCCATGACTGCTTCCTTTTTACTGAAATCCCTTTTACTAACGTTGACGCTTTCGCCTTCCCTTCTCTCGTCTTCTCCTCTTCTCTTTCGCTCAGCTATTCCGGTCTGTCGGACCAATGGAATACAAGCATCGTGCACTGTACAGAGATCACTGCGGACTTGCTCGTCCGCGTCATGGGGGTAAATCCAAGTCTCGTTCAAGCGCATCCGTTCGATATCGAAGTCGAATTTGATGGCTTTTCCGTAACGTTCATTGATGCCAATCATGCCCCTGGGTCTGCAATGCTTCTTGTGCGCCGACATGCCGATCAGGAGCTTTTCCTGCATTGCGGAGACATGCGCTACGCACCACGCATGCAAGACTTTCCAGCTCTTCAGAATGTGCGCAACAAGCTCGACACGATCTTTCTCGACTCGACGTATGCAAATCCAAAGCATGTATTTCCCACTCAGCAAGAGTCCATCGCCAAAGCTGCCTCCGAAGCCAAAGCTTTTGTCGAAGCCGATCGAGACGCAAATACCCTGGTTATGGTCTCTGCGTATACCATTGGGAAAGAGCGCATCGTCTTTGGTATTGCAGAGGCAATTGGAGCGAAAGGCGTCTATGCATCAGAGAGAAAGCGCACTGTCATGAGCTGTCTCAAGCTTCCGCCTGCACGAGCAGACTTGCTAACCGATGATCGCACAGCGCAAGTGCACATGTGTCGAATGGGTGCGGCCGGCGACGTGTGGCCGTACTTTCAGCCGAACTTCAACGCGGTGCAGGCCTACATCGATAAGATTCGCGTCGAGACGGGCTTTCGATTTGACAGGGTCATTGCTTTTATTCCCACGGGATGGGCGGAATCCTCGAACTGGAACAAACTCAATCGCTCGCGCGTTAACGACGAAGGGAACTTTGTAGTGAATCTGATTCCCTACTCAGAGCACTCCAATTTTCCGGAGCTCACCGAGTTCGTTGGCTTTCTTAAACCGAGACGAATATCGCCGACGGTTTTTTCGAACCCGGAGCACCGCCGCAAAATCGTGCATTTATTTCGTCATCAGATCGACTCTAGCAAGGCCAAACGCAAGTTTTTTGCCGCTTTTGGCCGGGCCAAGTCAAGCGAAAGCACACCTGATGAAAGAAGCGCGGAAAGTTGTATCAAGGCCCCAAAAGACGACTCTTTATCGGGCAGCGACCCTCAGGAATCTCGTCAGCAGACAGACGAGGATGATGAAGAAGTAGTTATTGTCGAAGAATCGACACGACAGCCTCTACCCAGGTCAACGAAAAGAGAGCAATTTGTTTCGGAAGTGCAGCAACGACACTCCCCAGCATGGAACTGCCCGGCATGTACCTTTCTCAACGCAGATAATGCGAGATCAGCATGTGAAATGTGCGGAACACTGAATCCTATCACCACCGCGCATGCCGCCAAGAAGCAACGAGAGGGCCAGACGGCTGATCGGAAATCCCGCAAGACGCAGTCGCCGCCTCAGAAAAAGAAAGCCAAGCCACCAAATACGTCAAAGGGGACGCTCTTCGGCTTCAACTTTGCAGGAAACAAAGGGTCTACGAAAACTTCCACAGTCACTTCGAACACAGAAGCCAAAGAGGACGACACTTCGATGCATGAAAGTGCAGTCCCATCGCAGGGCAAGGCTACGAAACCGACAAATGTCAAAGTGTCTCCCGACTCGTCGAGTCGACCACCAGAGACGGATAAAGTAGAACCGTCAGGGGCCTTGGGCAAGGTCGAATCGAGCCTTTCGTCTTCTACTTCCTCGGCAACATTGCGAAAGTCTGGCGGCCCTGATAGTGATGCGTCAAAGCTGTCGACTCAGTTTGAGGCAAGTGTGCCTGATCTTACCTTGAGCGAGGACTCGTTCACTCCCTCGGGCCCTCGTCAAGGCTCGATCCCATTTGCTGTCCTCGTGGAAGCGTTACGTCTCACGTCAGAGACGACCAAACGACTCAAGAAGCACACTGTGCTTGTCAACGCCTTCCGCTGCGGTCTCTGGGCCTCCCAGGACACGGAAACGCTTGTCAAGATGCTCTCCCTTGCAATGGGGCGCATCGCTAACGAGTATGAGGGAATCGAGCTGTCTGTGGGTGGAAGTATCGTCTCGGATGCCGTGCGAAAGGCTACCGGAACAACTTCGGCGGAAATGAGCAAACTCTACAAGGAGACTGGCGACCTCGGCGACGTGGCCTTCATGTGCAAGACGAGTCAACGAACCCTCTTTGGACGCAAGCCAACCCCGCTGACAGTGACCACCGTGTTTGACACCCTTCATAAAATTAGCAAAGAGTCAGGCGCAGGATCGAAAAAGCGACGCACAGACTGGGTCTTGAAGCTTCTCAGACAATGTGTAGGTGAAGAGACCCGTTTTCTCGTTCGCATGCTCATTCGAAATCTTCGCGTCGGCGCGAGCGAGGCCTCGATTCTCGATGCCTTTGCCGAGGCCTCGCTGCGAGACCGTTCCGAAGAGGTCAGTGCCGAGGCTCTGGGAAGGTCGCGGACAGCCTTCAACTGCGCGCCTGACATGTCTCGTTTCGTCAGCGGCCTTGTGCGCGGAGGCATCAGAGGTCTTGAGGAAGCTTGCACAATGACGCCAGGTATTCCTGTAAGACCCATGCTCGCCAATGTCTGTCATGGCGTTGAAGAGTTCATGGACGCTTTTGAAGGTCGCGGGGCATTTACTTGCGAGTACAAGTATGACGGCCAACGCATCCAGGTCCATGCAGATAGCCAAGGGGAGCTACGCATCTACAGTCGGCACTGTCGCGACTGCACGAGTGGATTTCCTGAAGTCGCGGGCATAATGCGCGACGCTCAAAAGGAGAAGAACGGAAAATCTTTCATCCTTGATGCTGAAGTGGTTGCGGTAGACCGGTCATCGGATACGCCCAAGATCTTGCCATTTCAAACGCTGAGCACGCGGACCCGCAAAAATGAACAGGGCGTCGAGATAGACGCCAAGGTCTCCGTTTGCGTGTTTGCTTTTGATCTCATTGCCTACGATGGCGAGCCTCTCCTGCAAGAGACCTTGCGGAAGCGTCGGGCCAAACTCGCGGACGTTTTCGACTCGCTGCCGGGGCGCTTTGGGCTCGTCAGTTCCCAGGACTTTGACCCCGTTGGGGCCGAGAATCGCGATCGGGAGGTGGAGGCAATGACAACGCTCATGCAACAGGCTTTGCACGCCAGCTGTGAAGGCTTGATGGCCAAGCTTCTCGATGATCCAGGCGCTACGTACCAACCCAATTACCGCAGTAGTGTTTGGCTCAAGTTGAAGCAAGACTATATTCTGGACCAGGGCGTAAGTGATCAGCTCGTCGGTGGTGGCCTTGCTGACACTCTTGACCTCGTCCCGATCGGGGCATGGCATGGAAATGGCCGCAAAGCCAAGTGGTGGTCGCCATTCTTACTTGCCTGCTGGGATCCCGAAGAAGAAGTCTTTCGGGCAGTGTGCAAGGTCATGTCAGGATTCACGGATGCATTCTACGAGTCGCAAAATGAGTTCTATGCGGGGTCCGGTGTCCCACCGGGCACAAATGTAGAACATGACGATGACGGCGATGAGAAGCACGAAGATGGAGACGGTGATGGTGTCGAGGCACGCACGCTTATGCAAAAGCCAATTGACTTTGACGCCGAGCACCGTCCAAGCGCATGGTTCCGTGCGTGTCAGGTCTGGGAAATTCGAGGCGCCGAACTCACGCTTTCCGAGAATGCGACTGCGGCACGTGGCCTTGTCCCCAACGGAAATGGCGACGTGCACCCGCGTGGCCTCTCCGTGCGCTTTCCCCGCTTTATTCGCGTCCGCGAGGACAAGCGCCCAGAGGATGCAACGACGCCGGCGCAGCTCGTTGACATGTTTTTGAAGCAAACCCGGCGATAACAAAATCAATCGGCCTACTGCAAAAAAAAAGCAAGGTCAGATTATCCATTATTTACTGTTAGACTTTTCTTTCCTTTTCTCTTCCTTTCTTTTCTTTGCCTGCACGAGAGCGGTAAATGCATCAACCGCATCTTGATCAATGAGTTCGAGCCGCGCGCGCATGACGAAAAGGTCATTTTCGTGAAAAATTTGGTGAAAGAGATCCGGCGTGCGGTGATAGTCCTTGGCTGTGGTGACAACCAAGGCCGATTTTCGGTGTGCAGCTGCGCGCACGGCTGTCAGTTCCTTAACATCGAACGCGTGGTGATCCCCGAAGACGCACATTTCGATTTCAGGCGTTTTACCTCCACGCGCGAAAACGCGCTGCGCCATTCTCTCGACGCTTTCCGGACAGCCGACTCCAGTCAAACATATGATGCGCGAAGGCATCTCGCCCTGGTAGAGACTGACTGGCCGCATCTCGGATGCGAAGAAGCGCAAATCTGGCTGAATCTTTGCAAGCGCATCACGGAGCGCGACAAGGCCCTGCGCAGACACCGATGTTGCATGGTGAAGCACGACAGCATCGGCGCGCGCCAGTCCGCTTGCCCACGGTTCACGAAGTGCACCGTAAGGAAGTGTGTGGGCGTATGCACCCGCGCAGCCGCGTAGGGCATTGACCATGACCACATTGAGATCACGCTTGAGCTGAAAATGTTGCAAGCCGTCGTCGAGGATGATTGTCGAGACGTTGTCGCTCGATGTGGCTGACTCGCAAAGAGCCTCCTGTGCAAGTTGCGCGCGGTTCGAGCCAGCGACAATTTTCGCCGCGGGAAGATTTGCCTTGAGCTCGAATTCCTCGTCCCGACCGTAGCCACGCATGAGAATCATGCAATCTGATCCAAACGACTTTGGCTCGTTGCCATTGGCAAGGGTCCTGCCAATGAATTCGACCATGGGGGTCTTTCCCGTGCCTCCAACAGAGACATTGCCCACACTGATCACGAGCGGCACGGGCAGACGCGAGGAAAATACGTCAGGAAGTAGTTGTGTGTACAAGAGCCTGTGTGCGCGGGCAGCTGCTCGCCACACGAGCGAAAGTCCGAAAAGAACGGGGCGAGCAAGCAGTGGCCACGCGTTGTGACCATGCACGCGACGTTCAAAGCAAAGTCTGAGGGATTGAAAATGCCGAGCACCGGGCATTGAATCGAACGGAAAAGGTCTTTATCTGTACAAGACGTCAGAACGAAGGAGATACTTGACGCCGGCGCGTACGTTCGCTCCTTCGTGAACAAGACAGCGATCGCCGTGCCAATGCAACAGGGCGAGGCCTTGTGCAGGAGGCACACGCAGTGCTTCTTTGGTGCCCGTGTTTCCGCTGTAAAAGACGGTTTCGCCGCCGTCGAGCCCTTCGTCGTTGAGGTAAAAGAGAAGCGTAAACTCTGACCAGGCGTCTAGATCCTGCTCAAAGTTGGACTCGTCAATGTGTTTGCCAAAGCGTTGGCCCGTGGCGTATCTGTAGAGGCGGATATTGGGGCTGCAGCCGACGGCCTTGCGGCCGTCGATCTCGGCCGGGACGACACCACGAAGCCTTTGAAAGATGATGGCAGCAACTTCGGGGTCGTGAACGCTGATTCTGCCGTTGTCGCGGAAGGCGAAGCCGGCGCTGGACGCTTGCTTGGCCGAGGCAAAGCCACGCTTTTCTCCCCAGGCGATCCAGGCAGCGCACTCTTCGGGCGAAAGGCAGCGCGGCACGGCAAAGATAAGGTCGCGTAGGACGGCGAAGCGTTCGAGATCGAGCTTGACGTGCGAAAGAAAGGCTGCCGCGTTCTCGACAGAGACTTCGTGGTGGTTCTTGTCGTCACCAGTCACCTCTGCGCCGGTCGCGCTCGCTGCAGTGGCCGTGGAGTCAGGATCAAGAGGCGGCACAAGTGGTAGCGAGACACCTTTGGCCCGAAGATCGGGCGCCCTGCCGTCCAGCAAATCTCTCTTTGGGGCTCGTACGCGCTCGGTCGCAGCAGCCTCGGCGCGCCGCTTGCCCTTGCCCTTGGCTCCCTTTTGCTGCTGCTGCTGCTGCTGCTCTTGCTGCTGCTGCTGCTTCTTCTTCTTCTTCGCCATGGTGTTGCTGCTCTACCAGGCTATTTCGTGTTCTGCTTGCGTGGCAAATCTCAATGTTCGTTCGTTCACCAAAGTTTTCATTTTTTCCAGGCAATGTGGCAAGCAATTTCGCGAGCATTTTCACGATTGTCTGTGAGTGAGGCTGCCACGCGAGAGAGAGATACTGTAGGCCTAGGAGCTGAGCCTGGACCAAGAACCAAAACGCGCTTAGCAAAACTGCAAAAGGCAGAAGTGTGGAGCGCAGCGTATCCATGAAAGAGGAGATTTTGAGAAGTGAAGAAAAATGCGTTAAATTGTCAAGTCACTCGGTCGCAAGCATATGCGGGGGCGGCTCGTCAGCCATGGGGATGTTGTACTGCGCGTAATACGCCTTCCAAGCCTTCCATTGCTCGAGCGTATACTTTTGCCCGTTTGCACCCATTGTTTGCGTCTGATCGCCGGTCGCGCTTGCAGACTGTTGCTGTTGCTGTTGCTGGGGTTCTTGCTGCGGCTGTGGCTGCTGAGAGTACTGCTGTGTTTGGTCTAATTGCTGCTGCTGCTGCTGCTGCTGCTGCTGCTGCTGCTGCTGCTGCTGCTGGGTTTGATTTCCTGACGTCGAGGACAGAGCGACCTGCTGCGATTGAGATCCTTGGGTAACGGACTGCGAGGGTTGTGTCTGAGGCGTTTGCGTCTGACCTGTTTGCGTTGACTGCTGCGCTTGAGATGCAAGCGTCTGCTGCGGTTGCTGCCACGCCGCATACTGGCCATACGCCTGCGCAGGCGCAGCACCATAGTAAGCGCCATACGCTGCAGCACCGTAACCACGATGAGCACCTGCCGCAGCATTCGCGTAATAGCCCGCCCCATATCCGGCAGCAGCATTTCCAATAACATACTCAATTTGCTGGCGCGCAGCAGCACACTGCGCGGGAGACCCAAGTAAGACGACCTGACGCTGACCTGGGCCAACGGCGCCGGACTGCGTAAGAACCTTGACCCGTGCCCCGCTCTGCGACTCGATCATTGACACAGTAGCGCCGCGTTTACCAATGACGAGCCCGGCCTGATCGTCGCTGACCGTCATTTCCTCGCGGTGTCCGTCGTTCGCAGGACTCGCGTTCGAGCCACCGGGGCCGAGACGTCCAGCCACCTCGTCTTCGCCTTCCTTCACGACAGCCTCAATCTCTGCTTTGGCAGCTCGATAGTCGTCTTCCGAGTCTGCATAGACTACAACCGTTCGAGATTGTGTGTTGTCAGCATCAGGAACGCGCGGAATTTCGATGCGAGTCCGCGTGCGATCTTGAATGCCCTTGACTGTGAGTCCGCGTCGTCCGATCACCTTGCCTGCGAACTCATTCGGCACAACGACTTCAAAGCGTGAGCGGCCACCATGGCCGCCATGACCACCGCCTCCAGGCCCAAAGGAAGGGCGCGTTCGGGACATCGTCTCCTCACGCTCGGCGATAAGGTCGCGGACAAGCACCTCGGCATGCTCCACAGCCTGCTTGGCGCCACGGAGGTTGACGGAGCGCATGGGCTCCGAAAAGTCCGGGGGATCCTCGATGGAGACATGGGCGCCACTTCGGTCCTTGATTTCTCTAATCTTCTCTCCGTTCTTGCCGATGATGGCCCCGACGAGCTCTCGTTTCACCTCGATCGTCCGCGTCTCCAGGTTCGGATCGCTATATCCGTGTTGCTGGTTGCGAACGGTAAGCGAGAGTTCTTGCTGTTGCACTTTGCTGCTGTCGACGAGCTTGGGATCTGAGAGAATGTTGCGTACGAGCTTTTCCGCACTGCGTACCTGCTCCTCGAGATCTCCAAGAATGAGGACGTGCAGGTCTTCGGGATCATCGAGCGAAGGGTCCTCCTTGTTTGCGCCTCTACCCTTGAGCGCAATCGTGCACCCGCTCTCGTCCTCGACGCGTTTACGAGTGCTGTTGTTCTCGCCGTAGATGAGTTTACTAAAGTCGACTTCCTTGAAGCGGTTGATCGGGATGTAGACCTTTTTGCGCAGCTGCACACTCGTCGTTGGCCGGCCAGGAGCTGGTGGTCTCCCTCGCGCCACGTCTTGCGCCGACTGCGACGCAGACCTCGACGAAGGCGAGCGCGTCAGGCCCGAGCCTGCCTCTCCATCGCCGGCGCCCTTGCTGCTCAGCCGCTCCGCGATGCGCCGCGCGCGCTCTGCCGGCGAGAGCTTGCGCTCCGGGCCGGGCTCTTCTTCGACGTCTTCGCCGACGCCGACGCCGGCATGCTCGCCGCCGCTGCCGCCGTCCTCGCCGATGCCCGGCGGCGGCGCGTCCGAGAACCGCGACCGTTTCCGCTGCCCCGAGTCGGTCGACATCGTCTGCACGCGCGCGCACCGGCCGAGCCGTACGCTTTCTGCGGCAGCGGCAGACGAGACGGCAGAGGTTTGATGTGACTGCGGCCACGAGATCGATCGATCGATCGATCGACGAATGCACAACAAGGAGAGGCTGGCAATGCTGTTGGTAATCCTGACGCTAGCTAGGCCAAGCGACGGTGCTGATGTCTTGGGATGATGAACATGATGATGACATTACTTCTCCTGAAGCGACAAGAAGAAGAAGAAGAAGAAGACAATGACAGCAACAAGAGCAACAATAACAGCAACAACGACGAAATGGTGTTCACAATGTGCTCGCTCACAGCGTCAGGACGGTCGTCAGAGACATCGTCCGGGGGGAGGCTATAAAAATATGTGAATTTAATGCTCGTGCAGATTGCCGAGTCATATTCTTTCGTCTCGTGCACTTCAGTGCGAGAGCGAGCATGTCAGAGAAGAAGTAGAAGAAGAACAAGAACAACGACGACAACAATAGCAAGAGACTCACAGCAAGAGCAAAGGATGCGTTTATGGTGCGAGCTAAATTGCATCGGCAATCTTTGTTACGGTCAAAAGGTACAAGAGCTAACCATTCCCAACTCCTCTATCACTCCATGCCACGACATGATGTCGTGAAAAGGAAAAACGGAGGGGAGCCTAAAACTCCAGAGATGCGGCATCAAGCGCAGAGCCCTGGGCAGCGGTGGAAGGGACCTGCTGCAGCGGCGGCGTAATATCAAAAGTCAGGCCCAGACGTGCCTCAAGCACTTTGAATTTGGCGCGAATGCGCAAGAACTTTGCGTGAACGTCATCGTCAAAGCCAGCACCAACAGGGTACTCTTGCAGAAGCTCCTGGAGCGTGGCGAGCACTTCTGCCACGCCAGGTTTATCAAGCTTGCCATGAACTCCAGCTAAAGCCGCACAGCGCGAATCTTGAGAAACATCTCCCTCCGCTCGCAGCGCGTCAGCAATCTCGCCTTGCGGGTTCGTCACGATCTCTTTGAGCGTCTCCACAACGCCAAAGTAAAACCCGAGCTCGAGCCCGAATTCTGCGCCTTTTTGCCTGCCAGTCACCTTCGCTTGCTCCTGCTCGCGCGCAGCGCCGATCTCTCGCCCCTCGGCAAGACCGAGCTTGAAGAGTTTATCTTCGAGGTTCAGAATCTCGTCCCAGTCGCCGAGTCCCTCGCCAGAGCTCTCGCCCGTTTCCCCCGAGTCTCTCTCCTGCCGCTCGTGGCCGCCGAGGCGCTCCTCCTCTGCCTCCTCGCCATCGCCCCCGAGGTCCCACACGTCGCCCGCCTCGTCGTCCATCTCGTCCTTCTCCGCGTCGTCGGCATGCTTGGTGGCGGCGCCGCCGGGGTCCATCCCCTCGATCCCACTCGCGCTCGCGCGTCCGCGAGGCGAGGCGAGGCGAGCGCCGGGCGCAGGGCGCGGGTCTTCCCGGCCTCCGCCCTCGCGCGCAGCCGCGGCGCGGCGGCCGCCGATGGGCGCGCGGATGGACGGATGGACGGTCGGGGTTTGGATGCTCGCGCGATGGACGATGGTTGATGGATGCATGCAAGTTTGAATCCTGCGCGGATTCAAACCGGGGTTCAAACTTGTGGCCATGGATGGCGGTGACGGGGTTCTCGCCCGCTCCTGGTGCCGGGAGGCGCAGCGGCGGCGGCGGCAGAGCGCGAACGCGGGGAGATTGCGGGGGGCGCGCGGCGGCCGCGCGCGGGCGGAGGCGCGCGAGAGCGAGGGCACGTCGCCGGCGCGATGATGCGGCGCTGGGCGGGCCTCAGATGGCTGACGCCCGCCAGGGCGATGCCGCATGGGCTCTCGGGGACCGCGACGCTGGCGCTGGGCGCGAGGCTCACGCTCGGCTCGCTGCGCGGGGTCGCAGACCCCGACGCGGACGCAGGCCTTGTCGGGGCCTACCTCGTCGCGGCGGCGGCCAACGCTGTGGCGGCCGTGATGATGGCCCACCTCGCGCCGCCCAACATGCGGACCGCATTCAGACTCGCGTCCGCGCTGCAAGTTGGCCTCGTGTGGTTCGCGGGCCGCTTCTTCATGGATCAAGGCGAACCCGCGCCGCCGCAACTTCGGGCTGTTGACCAGTTCATGACGTTGTTGCTCATCGGCCCTGTGCTCGGGTTCGCTTTCGTCGCAGGGCTCACGGTGGCGCCCGTGTACGGCAAGGCTACGGCAAGCGCAGTGGCCGTCGGCAGCGCCAGCATGCTCTTGCTTTGCGGATACCCGCTGCAACTCGCCTTCATGGATCCAAGCTGGTATGGGTGCGTGCTGGACAGGTACCCGGCGCAGCGAGCTGGCTTCGTTCAGTTTGTGTACATTCCCGCATCATTTTGCTTCGCGGCCGTCATGTTTGGCGCCACGCTTTTGAATCGCAAGATCATTTCAGGCATCTTCTTTGGCGTCTTCTTCATCGGATGTATTCTCGTTACGCTATTTGCGACAGTGCTCATGCAGGAAGTCTACATTCCCGTGGTCAGTACGCAAAAGCTTGTTATTCTATGCCCGGAACCTGCTGCCGCAGAAGCTCCCAAGTCGCTTTTGCAGACTCTCTCTCGAGTTCTCGACACGAGCCGTCTAGCACAGGTCGTGCTTGCGTCCTTGGGTGTGCAACAAGTGGGCCAGCCTCGAAGCGCCTTGTAATAAAAATGAAAAGAGTTAAAGAATCGAATGCGCGCGCGCACGCGTACGCATATAGAACAGCGGCACGACGAAGCTCGCATAGACCCTGCCAAAGAAGCCTTTATCTAAAAATAGGCTATGAACCGTCGGCCTCGCGCAGTGAGCGCGCCAGACCAGGCGATATTGGCTTTCCTGTTTTCGTTTCAATCATGTCCCATTTCACAAGTTTCCACACATCTTGCACCGTGTCGCGAAAGGTATGCGCAGAGACTGTCACCTCTCGGCCTTTGGCCACACGTGTCTCGAAATGAAACTTGGCCGAGTTATCCTCAAAGGTGCCACGGACGCGTCCAAGAGGCTTGAACTCGGGTGCACCCAATTTTTCTTTGAGATGGTCGAGGACCATGAGCACCGCCTTGTGCCGTTTAGGCTTGTACACGCGACTGAAATAGACACCGCCGCTGAGACCCACAACGGCACCGATGACCAGAGCGCTTCCGAGCTGCATAATGACTGACTTGGGGTCACGATCACGAACTGAACGACTTTTCTCCAAGGCAGCAGCGTCCCGTTCTCGAAGCTCTGCTCGAAAGTCTTTTCGCCAGTCTTCGAACACCGTTTCCAAACCAAGCGCTTTTCCGGTGACCACCGCGAGCACGAGAACGGAAGAGATGCGAAAGAATTTCCAGAGTTGCAGAGGCGGCAGCAAGTTGTCGTCTGGTTCAAGGGCCTTCGCTTGTGCCTTGGCTGCCTCTTCTTTGGCGCGAGCGCGCTCAGCGCTCGTGACTTGCTTACGTACCGCCACATTTGGTACAAAGCCTGTCCTCTCTGCAGCAGCGCCGTGTTGCTTGCCGCTTGCCTTGGCAGTACCGCTACTCGTGGTGCTGTTTGTGCTCGTCTTGGTGGTCCTGGCGAGCCCTCGAGTCCATCTCACACTCGTGCGTAGACTGACACCGCCAATACCCATGCCTACGCGCACGGGCGTCCTCAGCGCCGTCGCGCGGAACATCGTTGGTCCTTGCTCAGCTCCGCACGCGGTCCCTGGCCAGCGCCAGCACTCTGGCGTGAACCTGTCGTCTGGTTGTTTTTGTTTTGCTGCAGCAAATGCTCCAGTGCCGCATCACCTACGCTCCAGTGCATACATACAACCAGTCTGCGGAGCATTTGTAGAGCAGGCTAGAAAGGTTAAACAAGCCGCACTTACGGCGAGTTGAGAATGAAGGGGAAGATCACGATGGGAGGAGGACAGCATGGCTTCAAGTCGAGCGTAGGCGACTTCAGCCTTTTTAGCTTTTTTTTAGCCCTACCACCGTGACTTTGGCCTCTACACAGTACACTCGAGAGAGGTATGGAAAACTCATGAAAGCCAGCCGACAATCGCAATGTGAAATTCTCCCTTGCGGGCTTCAAATGAGGCTGTCTGCAGGTTTTCTTGCTCTTTGGCGCATCGCATACATGGTTGACAAAGAATATGTATTGACAGTGAGTGAGTGAGACAAAGGTGTAGTCTTTCTCGCTTCATACAGTCTCCAGTTGTATGCTGACCAACATAATGCAACACGCGGAAAACAAATCTAAAATTCTCGCGACTCGCCCTCTCTTGAAAACACATGGGCATTACATCCTCGAATAAAGTGACGTTGTGTACGTCGCGCGGATTCATTCACCCGTAAACGTATTACTTATACGAGCGATATGCACGATCGCCAAAGATTACTCACTGTTGCTCCTTCTATGTATTCAAGGTGGCCAACCTTCGAGCTCGCGCATTGCACGTTGGCTGAACAGTAAATTGAAAAAGCACCTTGAGCCAAGAATAAAACGAAACATGGTAGTACACACCCCCGGGCCGCGATGCACGCACTCCATTTTGGCGCTTGGCAGTGGCTCGCTTTTCGTGTTGGTTTGCAAATCTCGGTTCGACTCATCGCAGACGCGGCTGCGGATGGACGGCGTGCAATGGCGGAGTGAGACAAGGCCCGCCGGGGCCAAAGACATCGTAGCGACACTCGAGGGCCAGCACAACGTCTCGCAGGCGTGGCAGGCGCGACGCGAAGCGCGGTCGCACGACTACGAGTCGAAAAGGAGCGATATGTACTGCAGGCTCTGCGCAGGCGGGCTTCGACTTGGCGAGAGCAAGTGCAGCCACGAAACGTGCCGCCACGCGCGCCCCAACGCCCAGGCCGAGGCTCGCGCACATTTTGTACAGAAAGCTCTGGCCCGGAGAGAAGAAAAGCTCGGCGACTATGGCGCTGCAGCGCGAAAAAACGCGGCCGCGCGGAAGCGCGTTCTCGAGCAAAAGGAAATGTCCGCAGCAGACCGCGAGGCGCACCAGGCGGCCGTCGAAGCTGTCCTGGCCCAAGCCCGTCGAGCCCGCTTCGAAGAAGCCCGAGATATCCTTGCCACGCGAATAGAGAATGGGTTCTCGCCCAGTGTCGCCTACGGCCGCAGGCAATACTTTGCCCGCACCGGGCTCTCCCGCAAAACAGCTCGGCTTCCAGTCAAGAAAATCTAAGATTACGTTCATCATTTGTAGGTAGTATAATCGAATGTCAAGCTTATCCAGGTCAAAAAGCCAGTCGATCGAGTTCTCAGGCTTTTGTATAATTTTGATCAGGCGGCAAAAACTGGCGTTGCCGTCGGAATGTTGTCATGCTTGCCCCTTGGCGAAGGAGGCGGTGCCGGCGGCGGCGG
Source organism: Aurantiochytrium sp. KH105 (assembly GCA_003116975.1). Lineage (NCBI taxonomy): Eukaryota > Bigyra > Thraustochytrida > Thraustochytriidae > Aurantiochytrium > Aurantiochytrium sp. KH105. Next base: position 631,196 of record BGKB01000002.1, read on the forward strand.
CGGCAGACACAGTTCGTTGTCGCTTTCCGCGCCCACACTGTCATAACCATCGTCCCCATCGTTATTCCCACCCTCGTCAGACTCGGGTAAGTCTGTTGCTTCGGGCAAGCCTCGTCGTCGCTTGGCTTCGGGATCACGAGTTTCTCTACGAAGACAGCGCATCACGGTTCGCATTGCAGCGTACGATACCAGAAGCGCTGGAATGAGAAAGAATATGGAAGTGACGAGCGAGAGCGCCGTGTTTATGGCAATGATCATGCCAAAGTCGTTGAACAACGTGATTTCGCAAACTGTGAGGATCGCTGCGGCGCCGGCAGTCGTCGCGGCGCCAAAAATGACAGAGGGACCCGTTTGTCCCAAGGCTTGCTGCGCGCGGCCAAACATATTCGGGTGCCGCGCGCGGTGAAAAGAGTGGGCCAGGTGAAGGCTGTAGTCGACCGTGAGTCCGGCGAGAATGATCACGCTCAATGCCTCGATCGCGCCAAACGCGCGACCCATGAATACAATGAGGACACTGAGCAGCAGAATCAATACGATAACAATGGCCAGCGTCGTGACGATGGCCACCGTAATGTTGAAGCGAGTAAAGACGAAAATTGCAGCAAAGGCAAAGGCCACGCTGATGAGCGCTGCCGTGAGCGTGCCGCGGATCACTGCTAGCTCCGTCTGCGTCCGCGCCCACAGAAAGGATGACTGCGTCGCCTGAGCACTTTGCGCCTTGACAGACGCTTCCCATTGCAAGTACAGTGGGTCCGCCTCACTCGCAGCCAAGAGCTCGTTAATGTTTGTCAGCACCTTCATGCGCACCAGTTTGACGCTGCCGTCCTCGTTAAAAAGGGCAAAGTTGCGGGCCTGATAGCCAGTACTTGTTGTGGTGACGAAACTATACAAGGTCTGCGCAAACCCCGCGGAATCTTCAATCGGGAAGCTTTGCCCCTGGTCCTCGACGTAGCTGGCGAAATCCGTCATGAAGCAGTTCGTCACGCGACGCACTTCCAGTAGGTTTTGCGACGAATTGACCTCGTTCGCCATGTAAGTACACATGCTGGTCATGGCCAATTGGGTATCCGCCATGTTCTCAACATCGTCCTCGGACCACCAGATGTCAACCGATGAAACTTGGTCATCACTCAGCTCAGAGTACGTCGGATCCGTGGTGTTGCACGTATCGCCGAGCCACCCCGCGTAGCACGAGCACAAGGGGTCTTCCGCTGTAGCATCTGACGCACAATCACCATTTCCGCTGCACTCGCAGACAAATGTCGGCGCGCTGGTGGGATTAGCTGTAGGGAAAGTAGTGGGTGCATTTGACATTGTTGGCGAAGAAGTCTGTACCGTGGGTGACTGTGTTGGCGTTTGCGGAGGCGAAGTCGGTCTCGGCGTCCCCGCCAAAATGGCATCGTCGACCTCAACAGCGTTTACATCAGTGGCGGCCCGAAGTTCGTCGCCCAGGCTCTCCGCGTCGGTCTCGGCGTACGACAAAATGATCACGCTCGTTGACCCAGAGCCATCCGAGAACGTAACGGAGCTGTCGATGTTTGCGTCTGCAAGAACCTCCGCGGCAGTCCTGTCCGAAGCGCTCGTGCCCGTCCCGGGAGGCCCGGAAAATCCCTGCAGTCTCCGACTGCCATCCGTCGTGAATGTGACAAGCAGAGGTGGGCCGTACGTAAGCGACGAGGCTGCACGCACAGCAGCGAGAGGAGCACCATCCTCGACAGTGATTGCGAAACTGTTCGAAACCTCGACCGAATCCTCTGCCCCGGTGTCCGCGCCGTGCACTGCAATAAGGACCTGAGTCGAGGGAAACTCGTCGATGGAATTGGACAGCTTTTCCGCGAGAGTGCAGTTCGTTGCGGCTGTGCCCGCCTCAACCGCAAGAGCAGCTGTTCCAGAGGTCGGTTCGCCCGCGAACGAGGCGCAAAGGTTTGACGAAATCTCGCGGACCCCGGTCGATGCCTCAATAAATCCATTCTCCGGGCCGTCATCACCAAAGTGCGGCACGAGAGTGGATCCATCGGCGATGAGAACCTGAGCAGGGATATTGCTTGGACGAATGATCGTGGTAGGTTGAGGCGTCACGGGAAATGGGGTGGGCTCCGGCGTGGGCGAGGCGGTCGGCACGGGCGTGCTCGCCACGGGAGCGACTGTTGGTTCAGGGCTTGACGTTGGGGACGTCGTCGGCTCGTCAACGGGTGGTGAGGTTGGTTGGGGGGTTGGCGAAGTCTCCGTCGTTGGCTGAGAGGTTGGAGCTGGTGTCGAGCATACAATTTCTTCACCATTCTCATCGACACAAATGGCAACGGTTGCCGGGTCATCAGTCTCGCTCGTTGCCGAGTTGGGAACGCTCGTGTCGGAAAAGTAGTTTGTGCGAATCTCGAGCAAGAGACCAATATTGGTCTCGGTGCCAAAAATATCGGGAAGGCCGTCCGACATTTCCACCTCGCCCACCATGACACCGCCGAGCGAGGCGGTTAAAACGATAAAGAGTGCCACCAGCGCGTACCTGCAACGATACGTGAATGGAGCGACCCTCTTGTAAAAGCCGCGCACGAGAAAATCATGCTCGTCAATAAGGTCATCGCTGTTGTAGGAAGGCACCGTGGCCTGCGTGGCCCCGCGTGCGCGGCCATGAGAGCTTCTTCCCTCCGAAACGTCAATCGTCACCGAGTCTTCGGAAACAACAGAGTTAGTCTCGAGACCGCCACACTCGCCGTTGCTTTCTTGCGGGGACGATGTGTCTGTGTTTCCCCACAAAGAAGGACGCAGCAAGGCAGCGAAAGAGGGCACGGCGTGTGGCTTGCGAGGCGAAGAAGCTCCGCTAGAGCCCTGCTGCGCATTGCTTCCAAGGCTTCTCGGCGACGTGGACGCCGATGACGTCGGAGTTTGTCCCATCGCTCGGTATCGTTCGTCAGCTGTGTCCTTATGAATGTGCTCTTGGTCGCTGCTGCTCTTGCGAAAGGCGCCAAGGCGGCGGCGACAACACGAGAAAAAGTCCCATCGCAGGTATCGGTCCTGGATAACCAGAGCGGGGGGAAGCACCACAATAATGAAGATGTAATTGGCGATGACAAGAACGCCCATGAACTGACCGAACTCCCGAATCGGTTGAATCGGGCTCGCAAGGTTGGCGAGAAAGGAAGCTGCAGTTGTTACAGAAGTGACAAAGGTGGCACCGGCGGCGCGGCGCCATGTCCAGCGAAGGCGATTGGCCATGTCAAAGTCCGGAAGATGACGACTCTGCGCCCAAATGTCGCTAAAGATGGCAAAGTCGTCGGCGCCAATGCCCACGAGCACAAAAACGCTCGTGAAATTGAAGATCATCATCACCGAGTTGCCGAGTGGGACAGTGTAGATCACATAGGTGATGGGAAATGACATGGCGATGGAAAAGCAGGCCACAATGGAGAGGAATAATGATCGCGAGTGCACGACCATACATCCCAAGACAAAGGCGAGCGAGATGATGCCGAACTGCAAATCGTGAAGGATGAGCTCTTCAATCTCGATCGTGTTCATGTTGCTGTTGTACCATGCTACGCGCAGGTTGTCAACAAGGTGCTTGCGCGCACTGAGGTACGGCAAAAGGTCGTTGCGCATCATAGATGTCATGGTTGCTTCGTCCCGATAGCGAAACTCGAAGCTTGACCGCACAATTGAAATGTTCGCACCATCCTCGATGAAGTCGCGCGGGAAGAACCAGAGATCAGATTCGTCTTGCGCTGTAGATTGGATGAGGCTGATGACGCTGTCGATGGGTAGCATCGAGTCGCCATTGCCATCCAAAACGAGACCCGATGAGGTGACTGTCGGGTAAAAGTAGTTGAGGATGGACTCTGCCTCGACGCAGTCGGCAGAGTCTTCCTTCCGTGGACAATATCCGCTGTACATGTCGGCTTCAAAGTCCATCTCGAAGTCGTGAATGCTTTCGATGCGGTTTTCCGTAAAGATAGTGTCGCAGTTCTCGCCGCAATAGTAGATGATCTCGATGAAGGCACGCCACGTGACTTCAGGCGCGGAACCATCGGGGTTGAGCGTCGTTTGCAAGGCGCGTCGCCTGCTGCTGTCGGCAGCGGTCGGCGCGTCATAGTCGGCGAGAATGGCTTCGAGCTCGTCGTACTCGGTGGATGCCGGCTCATCGGAGCTCAGGTAGCTCTCGAAGTCGCTCTCAATGGTGAGGTTCTTTGCATCTGTGAGCAGGATGGTCGAGACGGCAATGCCTGGCAAGATTACGAGCCAGGCCACGAGAAGAAGGCATGGAAAGCGGGCGGCCCAGACCCATCCGCGGCCAATCTCCTTCTTGGGCTTATCCTCGGCGTGCATGCTGACTTCCCGGCGACGTCGACCTTGCTCTCTCACGCGTTCCTGCTCTACGCCCCGACGCCGAGACCGTGGAGGAGAGCGCGACGGAGGAGAGGCGAGTGGCTAAGAAAGAGACAGCCCGGGGTCCGCGGCGGCCGGCCGGCTCACGATGTCCGATCGACGAAGGTCGTCCGCTGGCTTGCTGGCCCCGCGTCCTCGGCGCGCACACAGACGCGCAGGCTCGCACGCAGGCTCGCGCGCAGACAGGCAGGCTCGCAGGCAGGCTCGCAGGCGCGCTCCTTGCCTCACGCGCGGCGGCTCTCCATCTTGGGTTTGCTGGCGATTCCTCGCCGCGCCGCGAGCGCCTCTTTTCAGGTGCCTTCCGGCGCGGGAAGGCACTAAAAAATGAAAAGAAAAAGATGCGCCTGGCCTCTTTCTTCCGCCTTGCCATGCATGCAGCAGCCTAGAGCAGAGCAGAGCAGACCAGAGCAGAGCAGCCAGCCGCGGCCGGCCGGAGGCAGGCAGGTCTCCCGGAGAGGCGGAGAGACGGCCGGGAGGAAACCCGGCAGGAGACGGCGCGTCGCCGTCTTCGCGCGGCGGCGGAGGCACGGTCGGTCGCCCGGCCGGCGCGGAGCCGAAGAGGCTGACGGCGCGAAGGAGAGAAAAGAGGAACCAGAGGTGCGGGCCGTCTCTCTGTCGTGTTTTGGAGAGGTCCCAGATGCCCCCGCTCTTCGGGGCTCCGCGACGGCGGAAAGCCAGCGGGCGCGCGGCACACGGGGGGTCTCTGCGGAGTCCGTGGAGGAGCCCGTGCCAGCGCGGAGGAAAGTTTGTCTGCGATGCCTCCCTGAGGCGCTCCGGCGAACGGGAAACACAGAGGGGTAGGAAGCGCACACAGGGGGTAAGGCGCGAGATGTCGCCCCGAAAGGGACGATGCGAGACCGCCCGTCCCGTCACGGAGAAAATGGACACGGGCGGAGGTGAGACACATCATCAACATCATTTCGCCGCCAACGCGTCTCGCGCCGCGCCGCGCACGACGGGGAGACCAAGAGAGAGCGAGGATCGGGAGAGAGCGAGAGAGAGAAAGAGAGGGAGGGAGGCGCGCGCACGAGGCCTGTCGACGACTCTTGTCGTGCGGCGGTGGGGCCTGCAGCCAGCACCGCATGAACCGTGCGTTGACCGCGAGTTGGTCATCGCTGACCCAACTGCAAGCTGGAAAGAAGTGGCAGTGGCGTGGACAAGCAAGCAACAACGTGAGCTTGCCAGCCTAGAACTCTCAAGAGCCGCCACTGGCATGCGATGGCCACAAACTTGGGCTTAGCTTGAACATCTTCCTTGGGCACGAATTTGTTTGCTTGTTGACTGGTTGGCTAGGTGGCTTGTTCATCGACTCACTGTCAGTTCGGTGTCTGGCTCGTGTTGGCTTGGATGGATGCCTGCCTGCCTGCCTTCGTGGTGGGAGGCAACAGCCAGTGGCAGCGGGCTCGCAGCGAGTTGGAGAGTGCCCGTTTTCTGCACGCAGCAGCAGCAGCAGCAGCAGAAGCAGCAGCAGCAGCCCATGGCCGACTGACCTCAGAACGAGTGACAGTGGGTGGCCATGGCACACAATGCGCTGCGGACTGTCACTGGTCGCCGCGAGGGGCCGAGAGACCGCGAGCTGGCTGGCTGTCCGGGATTCGAGGGGGAAGGAGGCGCAGGCGCGGGAGATGTGTCTCCGCGTTGTCGACGTGCTTAGTTTTCACACTTGCTGGCTTGAAGGTATACATAGAGTGTTCCGCTGCTCGGTGCGTTGTTTGAAAAAGGTGTAAATGGAAGGAATATCGGCGGAGGGCAGGCTCTTGCTCCGCAAACGGCACGCGTGGGCTTGACATTTTCTCTAGCGAGAGAAAATGTACAATTACCAAGGTCTTACTCGATTGCAAAGGACCTTGAGATGACTCAGACATCGCTATCCGTCTCATTGTCGTCGTCGTCATCGTCGTCTTGACCGTCTTCGCTCTTCTCGCCGGTTTCGGAACAAGTCAGTGCCGTAAAGGCATCCTTAAGAAGCGCCTCGGCCTCGGCCTCGACCTTGATGGTCTTACTCGATTGCAAAGAACCTTGAGATGACTCAGACATCGCTATCCGTCTCATTGTCGTCGTCGTCATCGTCGTCTCGACCATCTTCGCTCTTCTCGCCGGTTTCGGAACCAGTCAGTGCCGTAAAGGCATCCTTCAGAAGCGCCTCGGCCTCGACATTGATGGCGAGATCCAGCGCAGTGTGACCGTAAATATCCTTGCAACGAAGCACGTCCAAGGGAGCTACACTGAGCAGCATCTTGAGCACCGTGACGTCCCGATGTTTCTCGGCAGCCCAAAGCACAGCATTTTTACCCGAGACGCGATCTCGAACGCCGAGCGCAGGGTCAGCCTCGAGTAGCAGCTGAACGCAGCGTGGGTGGTTCCAGCGACTGGCAAGCATGAGCGCTGTCCATCCTGTCTTGTCGCGCGCATCCACCTCAGAGCCTCGATCTATAAGCAGTGTGGTAGTCTTGACAAACCCCCAGCGCGCCGCGTGCATGAGAGGCGTGCGACGCGCAATATCTTGGGCATCGACGTCTGCGGAATAATCGCAAAGCATTTTGGCGACGCGAAAGTTGCCAATTTTACAAGCGACTGCGAGCGCGCTGGAGCCCGAAGCATCCTTGAGATCAACATTCGAATTCCAGACGAGAATCTCCACAGCTTCCACGTGGTCTTCCTGAGCAGCGATAATGAGCGCCGTCCGCGACTGTGCATCGCGCGCGTCGTGGTCGCAGCCCTTGAGAGAGCGCAGAACCTCGACATGTCCCATGTACGCCGCCCACATCAGAGGCGTCATTTTGCACTCATCATCCGTGGCCTGGGTGTTGGCGCCGAGTTCGAGAAGATATTCGACCACGGGGACTTGGCCTGCGCGGCACGATGAAATCAGTGCGGTGGCGCCTGTCCAATGTTTCGCTGGGTCTGCCCCACTGAGCGGTGGGACACGGTACTCGAGGACAGACAGCTCTTCTTCTTGCGCAAATTTGATAATGTCTTTGACCTGCTCCAGCTCGCCCTTCCGGGCGGCATCGACGAGCTCTGCCCCAGTTTCATTCTCGATCTCACGTTTTTCGCGCTCCTCCTCGAGCCGAATGCGCTCCTCCTCTAGTCGTACACGCTCCTCTTCCGTGAGCTCAGCCTTGGTCTCGCCCTCGCTCGCTTTGCTTTCTTCTTGTGCTGCTGCTGCTGCTGCTGCTGCAGAGGGAGCTGTCTGGACTTCTGCTGATGCACGTTGCTTCGCTGCCGCCACCTGCAGCTGTGCATCGCGCTGCGTCTCGCTGTCGAGGCTGCTCAGGCTGTGCTCGTCGTCGTCTTTACCGGCGCCAGCAGGAGCACCAACAGCGGCAGCTCCAGAAGACGCATCCCCGACCATGCTCAGCTGGCGCCTTGCGTGAGGAGCCTTGGTCGTCAGCGTGCAGCGCCGTCAGCTGCTGTCTCAGTTGCCACTGTTGACTGGCGCTGCTGCGAGTCGCTGGGCGCGTTGCGTTCGTTCGTGTTCGTGCTAGCCCGCCCGCTGCCCTCTGAAAAGTTAGGCTCAATGGCTGAGCACTGGAAAGTTTAACGGACCACAACCGAAGGCACTGCTAGGCCTACTGGCCGCTGGCCCTACCTCGAGGTTGGGTTGGAACACCCGAAGGAGAAGCTCATTGCTATATGGCCGGCTTCCGCGAAAAGGTAAGCAGACAGCAAATGTGATTGCATCAGCTTCAGGTCACTAACAGACAGCAGACAAGAAGATGGCATCAGCTGCAGGTCTCGAACTGACAAACGACAAGATCGCATCAGCTGCAGGTCTCTCGACGGGACTTGTCTCCGCGGCACGGAGAAATCAAGTCGTGTGCGTCAGAGCCAACAGTTTGCCTGGCCAAACGCGCCTATTTCTTAGTCTTAACTTCTTCTGTTCGAGCCAAGCTCGGGCAAATGTGCCTCAATTGCTCGCTCTCAAACCACAAAAGAGAATACCTTTGTAAAACACAGAGGGAAAATCAGATATTTGGCGAAATAGGAAGTAAAAGTCCGACAACATAATCGGAGAGTAGTAGCTAGCCTAGGCCCAAAGTCTGGGCCAAGGCTCAGGCCGTGGGCTGAGATCCAGGTCCGAGTCCAAACGAACATACGCCTAAACCATTGTAACGTACTTGCCACGGAAGAAGTTGCGCGCATAGCCGTGCACCTCGAACATGCGCTCGTCCAAATCCGTGAGGAAAACGAGCACCACAATATTTGTAAGCACCGACACGTCTGAGATTGCGGTCGTAGCACAATAGAGAATGGAGGCCAAAATGGCAACGAGCGAGACAAGACTGTGCACAATGCCAATCATGATGTAGCCCTTTTTAAAGAAGACGATACCTTTTGTGAAATCTGGAAGCAAGAAAATGAGTGCAATGACGAGTCCGCAAATGATACCCTGCGGTGAAGCAGACTCGACCTTGACGTGGAAGGTGCCGTTCTCATCCTTGTCCAGAATACCGCCAGTCAGCGAGCAATCGTCGCTGCTCACGATGGAGCACACAATGCTCTCGTAGATGAAGACCTGGAAAGCAAACAGTTGGATGGCGATGGTCACCAGGGACACGGCGATGCCGTCCGGGATCACGTACGCTGTCTGGAGGTAGCAGTACACCGTCTCTCCGCCAATGCCGAGCACCTCTTTCCAACACTCGGCGCCAGTCTTCACATCCACGGAGTCCTCCGCGCCCTCGATCGACGGCGCAGGCGCCTCGACGTCCACCTTGTCCGTCATGCTCGCTGCTGGCTGCTGCTCTTGCTCGCTGCTGCCCTTGCTCTTACGGCTCGAGCGCCGGCCGCGGTCTCTCGTTCGGGCTTTGCTTTGCTTTGCTTTCCTCTTTGCTGAGCTTAGCTTTGCTTTGCTTAGCTTTGCTTTGCTTTCCTCTTTGCTTTGCTTTGCTTTCCTCCACTTTGCTTTCCTACATGCCCGTGGGTCCGCTGGGCCCACCCTGCAGCCGGAAAGTACTGCACGCACTGGCTGCTGGCTGTGGCTGGTGCCTGCACCTCCCCGGAGCCGGCGCCCGGCCGTAGAAGGGAAGCAGGCCAAGCCTACCCAGCCCAGCCACAAGCTTTCGCGCCAAACCACTCCGAGCCGCGCAAAGCCGCTGGCACGGCGAGCAGCCGTAAGCCGCCGCCGTAAGCCGCAGTGGCCGCGCGCGGCTTGCAGCCATGGCAGCTCGCATCGCCGCCGCGCGTGCCGCGCTGTGCACGCGCTGTGCACGCGCCAGCCAGCTCGCCGCTCTCTTTGCTGCCCGGACTCGCGGCGCGGCGTAAACCCTCCTGGTACATTCACGCCGCCATGGCGAGCTAGCGCACTCGGCACAGCGCGGCGCAGCACCCAGCCCCGCACAGCGGTGGCGCGGCGCGGCACCCACCCAGCCCCGCCCGCCGCCGCGCTCCGGCGCACGCACGCACGCACGCACGCACGCGGCGGGCGGGCGTGGGAAGGAGGGCGAGCGGGCGCGACGGGACCGTCCGGCGAGAGGTGTGTGCTCTGTGTGATCGTGGTGTCCACATGGCGATGGCGGCTGCGCGGGCGTCTACGCCGACGACGACGCGGCCGCAGCCATTGGTGAGGCCGCGGCTGCGGCAGGCAGGTAGCTGCCAGGCCGCGACCGACGACGCGCGAAGGGAAGCGCAGTGGAGTGAAAGGTGATGACAAGTTGGAACGGCGACAGGATCACGAGGAGGTGCACACCTGAGTCCCCGCGCGGGTGAGAACGGGCGCGCATATGGGAACGGAGGGCGCCCGCGAGGATGATACGCGGCGGAGGCTCGCGTCTTCTCGTGCAAGAACTCTGGACCGCGCCGCCAGAGCCTCGTCTCGCTGCTGCGCTCGGGTGCAGCTCAACTTCGTAGGCTCGGGCCACGTCTGCGCACGTACGCGCAGCGCAAGATGGGCGCGTGGCGGCGCATGCGGCACGCGCTGCGGTTCGGTCGAAAGCCACAGCTCAGGACCCAAGACGACGACGAGGAGGACGGGGACAAAAATACCGGCAAAGGCAGCAAAGGGAGCGAGGGAAGCGAGGAAGACGGACCGCGCGAGGTGAGCGACATCCTTGACTTGGCCAGCGCAGAGGTGGCGGAGCTCGTGGACGCGCATTATGACGAGAATGAAGAAGGCCGAGCCTCAAAAAGGCCTCATACCTTGGTCAGCGAGAAGGAGCGTCTCGAAATCACCGACAAAATGTTCGCCGTCGTACTCTCGATCGAACGTACGAAGCGGGTCATCCGAGGACTCGAAGAAGGCCTCGAGACCGCTCCAGAGGAAAAGCGCCTCAGGAGAAGCATGATGCGAGCTCAGGTTGATGCGCTCGAGGCCAAGGCATTTGCAAAAACCAAGAATCATGGAATCGAAGCCTATCGCACACTTACTGCCTCGAAAATTAACACCCTCAAGGAGGCCATGCTGGCTCTCCGCGAGCGCCAAGGTCGTCTTCTTAAAGACGTCGGGCAAAAGGTCGACCAATCGCACTTGCACGCCAAGTTGGGTCGTCTCGAAGGCGATAACTGGTCTCGCGTAGACTTTTTGCGTCGTATCATGCTCTTGCAGGCAAGAGTACGTGGCTTTCTTGCGCGCAGACGCATGATTAAACTTCGAAGCGCCGTTCGCACAATTCAATCAATCGTACGCTTTCGTAAACGTCGCAAGGCAGCGAACCGGATTCAAGCTTTGCAGCGCCGCAGGTCCGCGCGGCGCATTGCTGATCAACGACTCGGCGCAATTCTTACCTTGCAGCGCTTTCTCGTAGCCAAGAATGCGATTGCAGAAGCACAGGATACCGCGCACGATCTTCGTCTCGCCCTTGCCGTGAGAGAGCGTGCGGCAGATCAACTTCGGCAGAATCGGCTCCTGGGCTCTGCCTTGCATGTATGGGCAACCAATTGTCGCGAACGCAAGCACGTTCGAGCGCTTCTCCTTCGCTGTATTGAGAAATGGATGCTACAACGTCTTGCGCACGCTTTCAAGAATTGGTTTGCTTTCTCTCGACGCAGCTTTGAGATCCGCAACATCGCTGGTCATCGCATCCTCCAAGAGATTAAAGGGTGCCGCTTGCCCATGGTCAGCCTCTACAAAGATCACTTTGTACCATCCTCTCTCGATGAGCAGAGACCTCGCATTCTCCGCGAATCATGGCGCCACATGACGCTCTTACAAAATGTGGCTTCGGATGGCCCTCGTTCAAGGATGAGCGATGCTAATCCGAGCGACCAACCCTCGCGCCTCATAGCATCGGAGCGCAAAGATTGTTATTCTGGAGCAGCGAAGAAGGCGCCTTTGGCTGACAGCGAATCCTTGCATCCAGAAACTCGCACGCCAGCGCGCGTCAGTCGGCAGGACGACATGGACTGGTTCTTGCCGCAAAAGATGAAGCGCTCCAAAGATGTAGCGACCCGACGACTGCATCAGACATCCCCACAACTGCATTCGCTTATCTTCGAGTCACTTGCTCATGAAAGCGAAGGTGCGACGCGGGTCTTTACGCATTTGCAAAGCCGTCAGCAGCAAATTGAGGACGCTCTCGTCGAAATCCAGAAAGTCAGAGACCGCTATGCATTTCGAAAAATCGTGCGACACGCAGATGCTCTGACACCACGAAGTCTTGCCTCTTCGTCATGAACCCTGCGCATTGTTTTCTTTGCAATTTCAAGTGCCGCAAACGCCAGCTCTGTCTCGTGCGCATTTTCTGGTACGCGCGGGTTTACTACATTCGTACTTAAAACGCACTTCAGTTCGTGGGGCCTTTCGCTCCGCAGGGTTTTTCAGATCAAAAGGATATCCGCTGACAGCACTCTTGTGAGAGGTCGCCGCATCTTTGGAACGAAACAATTGACTAGTAAATAATTTACCTCTCTAGCGTAACACAATGCCCTTTTTGGCGAGATGACTCGTCACTTATGCCTTGACAACGAAAAGGCCGTCAATCAGATCATTGGTAAGGATACGCTGCGGGTCACACTCTGCGCGTAGGCGCTCGAACGCCTCGAAGGGGTATCGAGCACGCAGCTTTTTCTGCATCTGTTCAACCTCCTTTTCGCTGCGTGGTACCTCAATTTTGGCCCAGTGCGTCACCGCCTCAAACTTCCCTTCGCGGTCAATCTCCTCTATCATTTGTTTGTACTGATAAAACTTGTCTTCGATCGCCTTGCGCTCGGCTGGGTCCTGGCTTGGCAGATACATAATGATTCCAACCCAAGAAAAAAGCGCATCGCGGGCAGCTGCCTTGTCTGGAACGTGCACAGGGCTCATGGGTGCAGTCGATCCACAAGTCCATCTCTGCTCGATTGGTGCTGGCGCCGGAAAGTTCTCCTTTTCAATCCGCTTGAGAAGGGTGTCAATAAAGTCAAGGTCGCGGCCGCTCGGATCGGAAAGCGTCCCGCACGGTAGAGCAACCTCCAGGACTAATTGCTGTCCCCCACAGTCAAAAGCAAGCACGTTGGACGCCTCATCCTCGACACCGTGCGCCTCGGACCGCTTCCAGAATTCGAGCTCTGCCTTGTTCACACGACGGACGTGCTCTGCATCAAGCGGACCCGGACCTGCTCGCAGTAACCAGTCCCGGAGTTCTCCGAAACCTGCAGAGGCCAGATTGCCAGGCAGCTTGCTCGTGTCCACTTGCTCGCGAAGAAGATCAACCATGGGTGCCGTAGGTCGAGCCTTGTCATCCTCCTCAGCCGTTGTTGCTCCTCCTCCTCCTCTTGCTGCGGTGGCTGCTGCTGCTGCTGTTGCTGATGAAGACGTAATAGATGGGGTCGAGAGCGACTCTTCCGTGGATGACTCCGAGCGCAATTCGTCTTCAGATGGCCCCGAGGCCGATACGGGATTGCTGCGCACCACGACTGCGTGACCCGTGTACGGTAACCACATGTAGCGTGCGTGGCGGAAGGATTGCAGACGAGAGGGATGGTCTTGACGGACTTCGCGCTGGGAGAGAACAAAGGTGTCCTCTGCAAGCTTGTGCGCATCCACACATTGCAGCGTGATCTGTGTGACGACACCAAAGCAGCCGAGACCGCACTTGATCATGTCGAATCGAGGGTCGCCGCTCTCTTTCGTAAGCCGAAGCGTTCCTTGTCCTGGAGTCTCGATCTCAAGGGCAACCACCTGTTCCTCGACGGGCGGAATGCTCGCTCCCGTTCCGTGTGCGCCCACTTGAATAAAGCCCCCGAGTTGCTGCTGGTTGATACTCGCAAGATTCTGCAGCGTCAGGCCAAAGTCAGCAAGGTGATCAACAAGTTCCCCGACCTGGGCCCCGCATTGCACGGTGACCTGCTTCTTCTCCTCGTCGACGTGGAGAACCTCATTCATTGCCTCGAGGGTGACGATGTGGGCGTCGGAGAAGCCAATCCCGTTGGGCGAGAGTCCGGAGCCCATGACGCGGATCTTCTCGCCGGCGCTCTGCGCCTTGCGCAGGATGTCGCGCACCTCCTCCGCCGATGTCGGCCGCGACACGCTCAGCGGCGTGCAACTGTGCGTGCCAGACCAGTTCTCCACGGCCTCGCGCGCCGCGGCGGCCCTACGCTCGGGCGCGGGCGCGGGCTCGGGCGCGGGCGCGGGCTTGCGAAGGCCTCGGCCACGGACTCCGCGCTCGCCATCCCCGGCGCCGCGGCCTCGCGCGTCCCAGAGCCAGATGCCGCCGCCGGCGGTCGCCGCGAGCCCGCCGCCGGCCCAGAGCCTGCGCGGCGCCGCGCGCATCGCGCTCGCGTGCTCGCGCGCTCGTGTTCACGCTCGCGCTCGGCTCGCGCAGATGCCGCGACGATGAGGATTTGACGACGAGGATTTGACGACGAGGATTTGAAAACGAGGATTTGAAAACGAGGATTTGAAAACGAGGATTTGAAGACCGCCGACGATCGCCGCCGACGATCGCAGCAAAAGAGGATCTGCCGCGGCCGCAGCCGCTCTCGGGCGGCGACGCGCGCGCGCATGAAGCGCGGACGCGACGGCGAGGCCGCCGCCGCCGGCGCGAGCCCCGCGAAGCGACCGGCCCGCGGCGGCGATGGCGGCGGCGATGGCGATGGGGCTCGGCCTGGCCGCCATGCCGCGGCGCAGGCCCGGGAGGGCGACGGGGCGCCGCGGGGCGAGGTGTCGCCGCTCGTGGAGCTGCTGGAGCGCGGCGTGGCGGAGCACACGCTCGTGCGGTCTCCGGACGGGGCTGTGTACACCGGGTTTGCGGACTTTGCGACGCTCAATGAGAGCGAGTGTCTCTTCAGGCCGATGAACTCGAACCGGGCCATCAACGACGACGTTGTGCGCGAGCGCGTTGCGGCCAACGAGCGTCGCCTGAAAGAGTCGGGCACCTTTTATGACTTTGGACAAATCAACTTCATCATCAACAACCAGGAACCGAGCAAGACCTTTTTCATTATGGATGGCCAGCACCGTTGTGCCACGATGGCGCGCCTTCTCGAGCACAAAGAGCCCATCAACTTTCAGTTCCGAGTCAAGGTTGTCAATTCGGAGCAGGAGGCTGCTTCGGAGCTCGAACACTTTCAGAACAGCTACCCAAGCGACCCGCGCTCCTTTTTCCCCACACAGCACAAGACGACGCTTGCGACCCAGTGTCTCGAGATCATGAAGGCCACTTTTCCCGGCGCTGATCTCTGGCGCACCGTCGAGGTCAAGAGTCGTGTCGGGGCGCGCACGGGCGACCCCAATCGCCCATTTTTGACAGATTTTATCTTTTTTGGCCTCTTGCAGACGTCCGGGCTTCTCGATAAGCACGACGATGCCGAGCCGGTGCTGGAAACGCTCATCACTGTGGACAAAACCATGGCAGACATGGGGGCTCGCAAACCGTCCTCTCTGGGCAAGGGTGTCTCGAGAGAAATGGTGGCCAAGGCGCGCGCGCTTGGCTGTTTTTTGGGCTTTTTCCGACCTGGAAAGCTCGAGTGGCATGACGTTGCAGCTCAAGCCCCTTTACGATGACGTACCACACACACACTGTACCGCATCCACACGCACATTCCACATTTTTGGAACTGTTCGACAGTATACTTTATCCTATTGTCGGTCGGCCGGCCGGTCGCTCGGTCGCTCGGTCGGTCGCTCAGTCAGTCAGTATTAGGCGGCGAAGGACCGGGGCCTAAAGCCGGTGCCAAGAGCATAGATAGGACTACACCTTTTTCGGGCCTTTCCAAAAGGAAGTCCTTGATGGAGAGTTGATAGCTACACAAACAAAAGCAAAATATGAAATTGTTTATGGCACTAGAAAAAGAGAAGGAGCGTCGCGGTGAAGCTAGAAAGACCACTCTGAATATGATGGTGTTGAGGATGAGGATGGAGGAGAGGCCTTGGACGATAAAATGGCTACGTACCCATCTACGGCGTTGTACCCGTTTCAACCCTTCACTGCCTTTCTCCTCTCAAATGCCCAATGGTGTGTTCGCGTATCATGTGCTCCCTTCTTTCCTGCGACGTTTCGACTGACCAAGAGTCGTGTTGATTTCTCCCGCCAAAGGAGCCCTCTCCTTCATTCTTTCTTCTTTATCTTCTAAAGAGCCTTCTTTGTGAGACGACGACGCTTCGCAAGCGCCTTCTCCATCTCAATACGCTTGTCGGAGGGCTTGGTGTAAAGCTTCTTGTCTGTAGAACTAAGGTGCACCGAGTGCCGTGGCTGCACCTTGAACTCTGCATTGACAGCTTGAGGAACGCGCGCACGAGAGGAAGTCTTTTCAGACTTCGCCCTTTCCGCCTCCACTGCAAGGCGCAAACGATCCTTGCGGGTAGTGCTGGCAAGATCAGAAAGTCCGCGGCGCGAGGCAGCAATGCTAGCCTCCCGTTTGGCAGCAGCGGCTGCCACAGCCTCGGCACTGGGCCGGCTCGGCGATGGCGAGCGCGTGCGCGCCTTGGTCTCTTCCTCGGGATCGTCCAGCGCAGGGTCGGCACGGCGTACATTGTGACCCATGCCACGATGGAAGATGGCCCGTGACCACTGCTCCATGAGCTTCGAAAGAATGCGCTTGTTGCTCTGGATCTCCTTGGGGTGCTGCCGCAGGTAGTTGACGACCTTGCCAATGCCACTCTCACGAAGATCAGCTTCCTCGATGTTAAGAGTGGGCAGCAGCTCAATGACGCGCGTGCGAAGCGCCTGCGCGGGAAGAGCCTGGTCCACTTTGTTGGGCTCGAGCCACTGGCGCAGCACAGGCAGGCCGCCCCGCTCAACAAAGACGGTGCGTGCATCTGTTGGTCGCAGTTTGACCTCAATATCGTCAAGCAGCTTCAGTTTGCTGACAGCCGGTTTGAGTCGAGCGCGGGCGTCTCGATCCTCATAGTATGCGGTTTTCATGCGATAAATGAGATCCTCCATTTCACGAAAGAGCGCAGTGTTGTCTGGTCCTGTGTCCTCGCCGCCGGCGCCGCTGCTGGTCTTCTTGCGTGATTTATTGCGGCGCTTCGCCATCCGCTTCAGCACGGACCTGAAGCTGCCGTCGTTTTCGTCTTCCTCCTCCTCTTCCTTTTTCTTGCCTGCGTCGAGCTTGGCTCCGTCCTCGTCATCATCGGCATGAAGGTTTTCGTCGTCTTTGTAAGGATCTTCCTCGTCGGAAGTGTGTTCCTTTTGCCGATCATATTCGCGAACAGCCTCCATGTTATCATCTGCGTTATCGATAAAACTGTCTTCCCCCGCGTTCCGCTTCCGCTTCGCTTGCGCCTTGCCGCCCTTGACGAGCTTGCCCTTCTTCTGGATGCGCTTGCCCGGCTTCTTGAGCGCCTTTGCCGCGCCCTTCTTCCTCACAATCTTCTTTCCCTTTTTCTTGCCACCCTCTTCATCCGATGAATTATCCGATGACGACGAAGAGGACGACGACCCAGACGAGGAAGATCCAGATCCAGACGAGGAAGATCCAGAAGAAGACGAAGACGAGGACGAAGACCTGGACGACGCGCCATCGTCGCCGCCCTGCTTCTTCTTCCTCCTAATCTTTTTCAACTTCTGGCCGCCCTTTCGGAGACCGGCCACCTTCTTCTTCTTGAGCACCTTCCCTCCGCTCTCGTCGCTGCTGCTCCCGCCCTCCTCGCCCGCGGCGCCGGCGTCTGCTGCTCCAGGAGCAGGTCCCTGCGCGGCGACCTTGGCACCTTCGGCACCACCGGCGCCATCGCTGGCGGCGGGGGCGTCGCCGGCGGCGGCGGGGGCGTCCGCTTTGCGCTCCCCGTCTCCCTCGCCGGCGCGCTGTCGCTGCGCGAGCTCCTGCCGCGTGGCCTCGTCGCCGGACTCGCCGTCGCTGCCGCCGAGCGTGTCCATGGCGGTTTCTCCTCTCGCGCGAACACGGAGGCCCGCGCGGGCGGGGGGGGGGGGGGCGGCGGCCGCGCCGCGCCGGAGACGCCGGGGGCCGCGCCGGGGACTCGCCGCGCCTCGCCGCGCCGCGTCGGCAACGCCGTGCGCGGAGACGCTGCGCTCCTAGCGGCTCTGCTTCGGCCTCGGGCCCGCCTGTCGGCCGGTCTATAGGGTCTTTCTTTCGCTGCGTTAGGTCGCTTTCCGTTTTGCTGGACAAGCAAGTCTGCGGCCACGGGCTTGTGACCATGGTGGGGGCTACTGCTGGCTTGGCTCACTGTCAGATAAATGCTCGTCGCAGCGCGGGATGTTGGTCCCCGCAGGGTATTGAAGACCGACCGACTGGCGGAATGTAGACGACTCGGCGTCTAGCCGAGCTTGGGCGAAGAGGTGCAGGCGCGGCGGTCTGCGGACGGACAAGAGGATGTTGGGCGGGGATTTGGAGACGCACAAGGGCGATCGAAGACAACGTGCTGCAAATGCATTTACCTTTCATCTCGCCCACTTGAATGAGAACGCGCAAGGTTCAGACAATGTTCAGATTATCACTAGTGTTAGAACGCAGGAAAAGATATCGTCGCTTGGCACAGGCAGCGACACTTTTTATTGTACGTTTTTGACGGGGAGTCCTCAGAGGTCTGAAATAATAGAAAGAAGAAGCTGATTTCAATAAACGTAAAAGAAATTCCGTTCCGTGGCTAGCACGAAACGGGAAGGTAGTTTGATTGCTTCTCACGCTGCTGCTCGGAGAAAGCTTTGGTGTGGTTCTGGTGGGTTTCGGTTCTGCCGGCTTCTGGCATCGGGTTTGGTCGCTGCCAGGTCTATTCGGCTCAGTGGTCCCAGGGTCGTGACCCTGGTCCATTTCTGCTATGTAGGTCTATGACTATACTAGGGTTATTTTGGGTGTACACACCGAATGCACCCGGCGTGTTGTGCACGCGCGACGTTATGTTCTTGCGTCGTGCCCCTCCGACGTTTGTCGTCGGGTGTCTACCTCTCTTATAGCAGTTTCCCGCCTGGCATCAGGTCTTTGGGAATGTCCACTTCATTATTGTGGATCAATAGTACGCAACTTGGGCCAACAAGAGGAAGATCATTCCGCGCAAATTGCAAGGGCGTCGGAACGGTCCCTTTGGTCATCGAAATCCACGAGATTGATATCATCGTCGACGTCCCTCGTCATGAGCTCAAGGATCTGGCAGTCTTGCGTGCTTGCAGTGACAAACTTTGCGCTAGACAACGAGGTTGTGGCAAGACTTGAAGAGTCATGGCTCTGGCGGAGAGCGATCGGCGATCCTGTGAGCGTTCTTCGCACAGGTGATCGCATCGAGGCAGAGTTGGTCACGCTTCGGCGAAGAGTTCTGCTGCGCAAAGAGGACGGATCGTGGTCTCGATATGCCAAAAGTGCCATAAATAAAGCGCAAAGCCTCAAAAGTCTATCGATGGAGACGCTTACAAGGTGGGCAGTGGTCATCGATGACGCTGTAGAATTCTCGGTACAGGCAGCAACTATGTACAGCCCAGCGTTCGCGATGCCGGAAACAAACGCCGCAAAAAGCAGAATCTCCAGAGCTTGCAGACGAAGCATAAAGTATCGCAAAAGTGGCGATGTTCGAAGTGCCTGCTGCAAACGAGCCTCGGACGAATGATCGTCGACGTCGGCGAGGGGACTAGCCTCGCCATGTCGCATGGGAGGCAACGCGAGGCTAGAGCGCGTGAACGACCGAATCATTTCCACTCCAGCAATCGTGGAGCGCGCTCCGGATCCAGCGATCGGCGATGTTTCACCCTCGGTGTGAATGCGTGGCGAAGTCATTGCGGCGGCTCTTGCAAGTTCTGAAATGATCTTGGTCTTTTGAGACGAGAGTAGCCAGGCACCACTGAGCCCCAAAAGCGCTTCGCTAAACTTTCGTATCGAGCCGCACCAAAAACATTGCCTCAACGTCCAAGGCTGCTCACCGAGTACGTACAGGAAGAGAAGCCAGCAAAAGGTCGCGGTGGCAAGTTTCGAGCGAACTTGACTGAGCCATGCTGCTGGGGTATCCATGTGCCTTGATATCCTCGTAAGAGAGTCAAGAAGGCTCACGTAGCTAGCGATCAAGAGAGACGTGCTGGCAACCTCCATCAAGGCTGCCCCCAAAGGCGTCAGGTCGAGAGCACGACCGCTGCCATCGAAAGCCAAAAGGCCTTCCAAGAGCGCGACGAGTACACTTGCTATCCAAAAGCGAACGCGTGCGGCATGTCGAAATGCAACGCGACTACGTATCGTTGTTCTGTACCTACGTAACTTGTCGAGAAGACAGATCCCTACAGCGATAAAAAGGGCGCCGCAGACCATGCAAAACTGCATCCAGTGATGCCAAACTTCTTCGCTGATTGCGAGATTCTCAAAGCACGGCGGCACATGCTTGGTGTTCCTTGTTGCATACTCCCCGAGTGTACGATGTGATGCCATGCCCGTCCACAAACACACTGAAAGATGGAGACGACCGTTGTCTCGATTTTAAAAGAGAATAATGCAGCAAGGGATGAATGGCTCTGTATGTGTTGACGGGCTCAGTAAGTCTGGATGGGCTCAGTACGAATCGACGGGTCCCACGACTCTCGCAGATTCCCACCTTGCCGTCGACGCGCCGCCATTCTCGGTTTGGGTGTTTCTCTTTTTGTTTGTGTCTTGCCCTGTCTGTTGGTCTGCTTCGTTTTTCGCTTGTATTGACAAAAGCGAACGTCACCCACCCACCTACTCTCCCACCCCACCGTCATTCAAGGGAAAACCATGCGGACGCTTGCGTGTTTCCCCGCTTATACCACTACTGTGTATTTGCAACCCGTGCGAAGTGCAGCAGCTGGCTGCTGGCTGCTCAGATTCACCTCGCTTGGATAGGGTCAGAGCGTCAGTAATCGTCGTACAATTCAAGATGGGACGAATTCGTGGAAACATCGCTCACGCATCCCGTCAATCATCATAGCAAGTTCTTGACAGGGCCAATTTCATGCTGGCCGTTTGTTCCCCGTCAGGCACGCAGGCAATCATGCAGGCAAGCAAGCGGGTGTTATTGCAGGCAAGAGACGCGCATACTCCCCATTTATGACTTGCCCGCAGCGCCTCCGACCCGTCCACCCACCCATCAATCATCCATTCATTTCATTCATCGAAGCGGTTTCGTCTCGTCTTGAGACCTGTACCGACCCCCGCCACTGCACCGTCTCTACGATCGAGGCGTTAGTTTGTTAATGACCTTTGGGACGAAGTGCGAAGGCGAATCGACATTTGCTCCGTATTGCTCCAGTTGTTGGTTGCTCGCTCACAACAACCGCCGGAGCTCGCTGGGTGCGCAGTGCTGGAGCGGCCCGTTGCAGTCCTGACTCCGTTCGTGACAAAGGCAGTGGCAGTAGCGCGCTCCCTGACCTGGCCGTTGCTTGTTGACGGCGGAAGACCTACTGCGCCGCAACGCGAGGCACTGCGCTGCAACGCGAGGCTTTTGCTTCACCGCCGCTGAGCCGTGCGGTGCTATCGCACATGGCGCCCGGGTGGGTCAAGGTGAAAGATTGTAATTACACTGGGATGTCGGCCTCTGACAGGGTCATGTCGGTGGCAGCGGCACACTCATGCGTAGTTGATATGTTCGTCAGGGTCGGCTAGTAGGTGTCCGTCCCCTTCCTGAGGCATTGGCCGAGAAAATGAATAGCTTGACGATGAGTGCGGAAAAGGCTCGGAAAAACCATTGAAGCGAAACCTATGGTATAGGGGGGTCCTTGTCCTCAAAGTTGAAATTTATACTTTGTGGAAGGGCCAAGATGTCCATGGATAGCGCGCCTGATCGATCCTCTGTGCCAAGTCTTAAGCCCAGGATCAGCCCTGGCTGGCCTTTTTTTTAAGACCGTCGTTTTCCAAGAAAAGTCGCAAATAATTTCGGAGAGATTTGGGTTCATATTTTGTTGCCCCCCATGGCAAGGCGACTTTTTTTAGTAAAGGAAAAAAGAAAGGGAAGAGAATGAGAGGGACGCCTGCGAGTTTTCTATGTGAGGAAATGCCGTCGCAGACGGTCTGTGTCGACTGTGGCCAGTATTGGGCCGGCGCTAATAGGGACATATTTAGTATGTCTCAGGGATCTACTTCTTCCAAAAGAATGACAATTAATGACTGTGGTGAACCTAAGCCACTTCACATCCTAAAAGTCTCGACCCCCAAACAGTCGAATGTGGGAGAATATGCTATAAGTTTCGGGTAAACCATGAGAGGGCGCTACGACTTGCTTCACTGAAATTTCTTTCGAATATTTCCACCACCTATACACTGACTTGAATATTCTTGTTTTACTATGCCACTTGATAAAAGGCTCGTAGCAGTGACCATCCCGCCGTGAATATATACAAGACTTTTTCCGTTTGTGGTTGCGTTGCGTAAGCAGCACAAGCAGCAATCTTGCATCATGGACGACTTCGCGACGCCTGACATCTTTGCAGAGGCCTTTAAAGAGCCTGAAGAAGACGGCGATGCGAATGTTTCCGCGAACAATGATAAATCTTCCCGTTTGAAGCGCGTCCGTCCCTCCGAACGCGACTTCATGAAGGCTTGCATCGAGGGGGTGGAGGCGATGCGCGATAAGAAGGCTCTTCAACGCTTCTGCACAAACAACGACCATTCCTGATTCTTTCGGCCATCAAGACACGGAAGTCAACCAGAGAAAGGCCGATTCATGACCCGAGCAGTTGCCCTATGGTGGCCGTCGGAGATCTTTGAGGAAATGCAAGGGCGACGCATCATTTGCCCCCAAGTGCGAGCGATGCATCAGTCGCGCCAAGGGCACATGAATTTCCTTTGGTGAGCTCCGAGAGGTCATCTCCTTCTCCTCCACGTGTCTTCTTCTTGGGCGTGAGTACCGCTGTCCTGCCGTCAACTGCAATGCCTCTTTCCGGTACACCGGCGAGAGGTTCTTGAAGCAGTGCCCCGAGTTNCCCGGCCGGGATTTGACAAACCCGAAAATCCGCACTCGCGTTTCGCAAACCGCGGCGAGGACGCCTGGCTTCGGCTCGGCCTGCAGAGCGCGAATCTGGTCTTTTCGAGCCACGAAATTTCGTAGACGAAAAGTTATCGCGTTTGCGGGCCGCGTGGGGTGGTGGTAATAGGCGCAGAGAGTTCCAAGATGTAAAAGAGCCAATATAGACGCAAAAGCGCCAAATAAGGTGTACCAATGACTGTCGAAACTCCCAGCATCCTGGAAAAGCTCCTGGTGCGGTGAGCGATGACATCTTGTTCGAGAAACCGCTCTTGCGGAGTACACTTGCTAAGTGTGTTTCGTTGTGACACGGTTCTTGGTCCTCGTCGGCCTGGGCGTCATGCTTTACCGAGCGGTGCAACAAACGAAGGCTCTGACAGCTTACCAGGCCAACATCGATCGCAGCAGCAAGAACAGCAGTAACGATCGACAAACTTTGTCGATTCCGAGCGACAAGATGTCGTTGCACACGCAGTTCGTCGCATGGTGGAGTTGCTGGGCCAGAGTGGAGACTTGATCATGCGAGCCACGACCTCGACTGGGATCAACTTGCGTGATGATGCCCACAATGACGAGGATACAATTGAGCAAGCGTGCGAGACGATTGGCGTGGACAACGCAACGCCAATGGCAAGCAATGATTCGCAAGCGATCATCAGCCTGCGAGACGGGAGAAGCGATACGCCAGAGTATGTGCTCGCGGAACATCATGTTCTTTCAGCGAAACCTCAAGGTTGGGCGAGACAGCCTCATCACGGTTCGACTTACGGTAGCGACTAAATGGACCTTACAGGGAACGAGTCGAAGACCTTTTCGAATTAGGCGTCGAGAATTCGTCGCACAAAATGGGGCCAGGTGCGATGCGCGCGCATCTCGAAGAGGGGTTTCCAGGACGATCGTGTCTTCCTTCTGAGGAACGCATCAAGTTGCTCATCGGGCAGCCCAGTACTCAACAGAAGGCTCGAGAGCAAGCTGAAAGAATGGCGAGGGCAGCAGAGCTTGCACCGAAGGACGCAGCAGCTGCAGCAGTTATGCAGTCTGGGTCATCAGGAAGGGGGCGAAAAGGCATGAAAGTCAAATTTGCCAGCGAGATTCAACTTCTTACGGTCACGAACCCAAGCAAGATACCCAAGCAAATCATGAAGACTTTTCTTGATCAAGACGTTGGGCCCAAGCCAGCTAGCTTCCTTACAGAGACCCAGATCAAGGCAAAGATTGCCAACGTGAAGACCAAATATCGCAAAATGCCGACCAACAACGATATTTGACAGCATGTTTGTCTTCTCCACGCGTTTCCTTGTCTGTGCCTGCCATCTAGCCCAACTGCGCGGCAGTCTCCTCCGCAAACACGGTCGCAAAGCCCGCGCAAAGTCGCCCTTTCGCGCAGTTCTTCGCTGGTCCATCGTCGATGATTAGATAAAGTGAAAAAGGGGGGGTGACATAACTTACAACGAAGGCTTGCACGGCCGTGCCGCCAGGTGTTCTGGGCAGCCAGAGGGCGGCGGAGCGAGTCTGCGCGCCGGCGAGGCGATTGGCTGAAGTGCGGAATATCGAGAGTGCCGAATCTCCGTGACCTAAGATGGGAAATCGTCTCCTGGTCTCACGTGGAGACGGTTTTAATTTTAATTTTTTTTGGCGCGAGCAGCACGCCACGCGACGCCTTTTGCAAGGATGGCTTACTTTCTGCTTGCGACATTTTTTGAGAGAAATAAATAAATAAATAAAAAATTAAAAAGAAAAAAACCTACTTCCTACTACGCAATTTTGCTTTCGGTAAGACGCAAGTGCGTCCATTACCAGAATGATTGAGATAAATGTGATTAATAACAGTCAGGCTGCCATAGCTGGGTTTCCACGGAAGTGCTGGAGACATTTTGGCATTGCATTCTACAACCAGCCATGGCAGGCAAGCAAGGGGAAGACTGCCAGCTGGCAGTGCGATAAACAGTGCAATAAAATTTATTCTTACAAACCACTAATGTTGACGATGCAGCGTTTAGTTGTGCAGGTGCGCGTCCAGTTCAAGAGAGCGCGATGAAGCGATCGACACTCGACGGCAGCGCGATGAAGCGATCAATTGATGACGCACTCGACGGCACGGTGGCTTTCTTGAGGCATCGGCGGCAGCAGCTGGAGAGCAGCTCGTAGTAGACGGCACCAACTTGAAGTTTCGCAGCCCCAGCCGCTGCCTGCCGAAGGTCTAGCGGTGAGACTCTCCAGGCAGATAGGCGCGCTTTGTTTGTTTCTTTGCTTTACAGTTAATATTTCGATTTTCTTTGTTTCCTTCCTTTGTTTGTCTGCATTGCCAGTGTGTATGTATAGCACCGCGGTGCAGGTCCTGCCTGATGCTGCGCTGCGCTCGCCTTCAAGAGCAGACCCGACTCGACGCACGGGCCGACTGCACTCGAAGCACCGACCCTCGGCCTTGTCGCGCACAAGCCTGGACCCGGAGTCGGCAGCGACGGAAACGAGCCGTCTACGACGGTGATCCCACGTCCCTTCGCTGCCGAGCCCGCCAGCTTGGACAAGGGCAGCGAACACGGAAACGAGCGACTCCGAGGAAAGCCACACGCATCTTTTAGAACAAGCTCTTCACTATGGCCCACTTCCCGTTATCGAACATCTTCCGAAGGTTCAAGCTCGCCGTGGGTTTCGTGCTTGGATGTGTAGTGTCGCTTTTTATACTTGTCCTGACCAAGAAGGAGGTGGGGGGGGTCGCAAACCCGCTAGACTACAACAACATCGAGGTGAAGGACCTCGCAAACCCGCTTGTCTCCGACGTCGCTCTGACCCCTAGCGACCAGACGCACGAATCCTTCGACCCGTTAAACTGCGGACTGCCCAAGTTTGCGCAAGGAAAGCAGATCCTCCTCGTTTGGCTCTATGACTCGCCGTTTCCCCAAAGTAGTCGATGCGAGTCGGACGTAGTTGTCTGTGCGTACGCCAAGTGTCGAGATAGGATCCCGTATGCCAGATCGGTCAACCTGAAGGAGCTCGCAGCTGGCACGCCGTACGAGGACTACATCAGACATCATCAGATTTACAAAGTGCTTCACGGGAAATCTTTCGCGCACCATGTGCAGAGCATCGGGAGCATCCTCTTGTTAGCGAATACGCCGAATTCATGCATATTGACACCAGGATTGGCCCGACGGAATGTGATGTGCGCGGAGAGAATCGACAACTTCGAGTTCTACAATCCG
>BGKB01000003.1:0-24440 GCA_003116975.1 Aurantiochytrium sp. KH105
ACCAGCCTCGCTCGCGGTGTACAACAAGGGCGGCGAGGAAGGCACCAAACAAAGCCACGAACAAACAGGCGGCAGGCAGAGCGCCTAGGCTTCCTGCTCGAGACCCGCCGAGAGGGGGGGGGGGGTGGCACGTACGCGCACGTGCACGCTTGCTTGACGTCAGGAGGTCGTCGAGGAGGAGGAGGAGGACGACGACGAGGAGGAGGAGAGCAGCGCTAGTGAAGTAGAGTTTGACCTCATTGGATCGCACCGTCATTTCGCGCGCTTGCACGATGCCCAAGGTGAGCGAACACAACGATAAGGTGCACGCGATGAAGTCCGTGTCGTCGTCCTCATCGCTGTCGTCAGTCGCGTCGACATCGTCGAACGGGACCGCACCGTCCAAGTTCCGCAGCCGCGGCCGGAAAAAGAGCAAGGACGCGGTCACCGCCGGCGCATCCGCCGCCGCCAGCGCTGCCGCCGTGACGGCGAGTGCCCTGGAGATCGACACGGGAATGAGCGCGATGCAGCTCTCGCGGGCCCCGCCGCGGAAATCCAGCAGCGCGCCAAATGAGAAAAAGGACGACGTGCGCAACCGCAGCGTCTCGGCAGCGCCCGGCGCCCAGGCCAAATTCGAAGATGTTCGCAGGTTCCGGCGCAAGAGCTTGGTGGAGAAATCCTCCAAGGCGTACAGTCAGTCTGTGAACGAGCAGGACCAGACGGGCCTCCCCTCCAAAGAGGGCTACTTGCGCAAGGAAAACCGACACGGTAGATGGCAAAAACGCTTCTTTGTCATCAACAACAGCCACCTCAATTACTACAAGCACAAAACGACGCACGTCTTGCTCGGCGAAAGCGCCACACCCAGCGCCTCCATTGATTTGCGACTGGCCACGCATATCTGCGTCTTGGCTCGCAACGGCGTTCCCGGTTCCAAGTTTGCCATTCAGACCAAATCTGCCATTGCTCAAGAAGAAGAGTGCTATTTCTTGCGAGCCCACTCTCATCAAGAGGCCGCCGCATGGGTCGAGGCCCTCAACGCCCGGCGCTCTCACTATGCGGCCTCTGAGGCGCCATCGCAGAGCCCTGCAGCCCAACGAATCGTCGAGGAAACAGCAGAGCAGATCCGGCAGGACTCGGGCATCAGCGCCATCACCGACACCGACGGCCCAGATGGCGCCCAGTACTTTGACCCTTACTCTATCTCCCCGCCTGTGCGCTCATCGCCCCACGAGACGAACGGCGGCACCTTTGATACCGGACCCTCGGACGAGTACTGGCTCGAGGGTGACGACACGGACGACGATGGCTTTGTGTCCGCAGATGAGGGCGTCCCAGGCGATGGATCCAGCGTCGAGGGAGACGACGAAAGCCTCGACGGCGACGATGCCCGAGATGGTAAGACGCCCTCGCCGACTTCCAGCTCACGAAAGAGTTGCGTTGTGAGCGAGACGCTAGCCAGCCGCATCGCGCAAAACCCACCGAGCACGCTCGAGACAAAGTACTGGCACGTGCCTGAAATCAGGAAGCTACAAGTGCGTAGCGAGTCGTACTTGACTACGAGTAAAAAGCAGCTTGCCGATCCTGCTCTATTCCAGCTCGTTGCCGTCGACAACTTTTTGACCGAGGACCGTCAGGACAATATCATCAACCACCCTGATAACCGAATTGCGCAAGCGATGCGCCGCGGAGACTCCTTTCCCTTTATGTTTGTCGTCCACATTCAGGTTCCTGGTCCTCCCTTTTACA
This sequence comes from Aurantiochytrium sp. KH105, assembly GCA_003116975.1. Classification (NCBI taxonomy): domain Eukaryota; class Bigyra; order Thraustochytrida; family Thraustochytriidae; genus Aurantiochytrium; species Aurantiochytrium sp. KH105. The sequence goes on from BGKB01000003.1 coordinate 1,729, forward strand.
GCTTTGTGCTGTACTTTGCTGCCACTGAAAAGCTGCAACATTGCCTCTATGACGACTGTTCAGAGCTCTCGGCTTCGTCGGCCGCAAAGCTGCCCAAGGGATTTCCCAATCTTGCACGAAAGTTCTTTCTCGAGGATACGAATGAGTTCCGTGACCAACGCTTCAAGCTCATTCCTCGCATCAATGAAGGTCCCTTTATCGTTCGCAAGGCAGTCGGGTCGAAGCCGGCCCTTGTTGGCAAAAAGCTGACGCAGCGTTATTTTCGGGCGAAGAACGTGCTCGAGCTCGATCTCGACATCGGGTCTTCGAGCATTGCACACCGCATCGTGCAACTCAGCATTGGTTATGCCAAGCTCCTCACGGTTGACATGGCGTTTGTGATTGAGGGTCAAGATGCCGAGGAGCTCCCTGAGCAAGTGATCGGCCTCATTCGTGCCGTTCATGTCGACTTCTCCAAAGCCGTGCCCCTCAGAAAGGTGCCCTCCTCGTCTTCTTCCTCCTCCCCATGAGTGCATGACCGACAGAATGTGTGCATGTGAAAAACCAGGCGAAAAGCAAAAAAAGGGGAAGGAAGGTGAAAAGGAAAAGGAGGGCGCGATTGCAAGCTGAGAGCAGAAAGGACAGTAAAGACGGTTTTCCGCCTGACGCGCAAAAGAGAAAAAGAGAAAAGAAAAAGAAAAGAAAGAAAAGGGAAGGCCGTGGTGTGTACGGCGTGATACAACAGCTGTGTCGGCTAATCGGTCGGCCGATTGACTTCTTGCACGTAGGACGGCCACAGCCCTTGGACAGAATTACTTTGAATGAACGAGCGAATGGATGGACCTGAGCTCCCTTTGACATGCCTGCCGTATTTTGAGACCATAAAATAGAAATTTGCAATTTGCGGAAAAAGGTTCTTGATCTTGCAACACAATTGTGAAGCCAAAGAAAGAATGAATCAAGAACTTAGAGTCAAAATCAACACTTGCTTTGTGTTGGCCTGTGTCTTCGCTTGCAATTGCAATAAAAGCAAGCTTCGGGAAACAACAGTTGACTTGTGTTGACCCGGCTAGTCCGAATGGACGCGAGTGTGTGCGTGGTGTGGAGAAAAGGGGAGGGAATTGTGTGCATATAAAATCCAAAAGACAAAAACAAACAAACAAAAAAGCAAACAAAAAAACAATAAAAGTTGCTTTGTGTCGACCGGATTTTTCGCATGCAATCGAAAATCGCGCTCATCCAGCAGCACGACCTTCCACCGCGGCCGCACGCAGCTGATTGCGATGACGAATGCGAGGGTTGAGAAAACGAATACAGACGAGGTACCGCATCAGAGGTATCAATAAATACAGGAGACCATACGTGTAGAGCGGAAATCGCATGACGTACGCGACTTGCAAGAGAAAATACACAAACGGGCTCGATCTCTTCATGTAGGCAGCCGGATCCTCCAGCACCAATGCATTGCCGCGCAAACGGCTACGAACAGGCCGTATTGGACCTTCGCCAGACATCATGCGCATGTACGGGCGCATTGCCAAGAGCACCAACAAATTGAACGAACCCAGGATAATTGCCAAGGTCACGGACCGATCGAAAAGAAGCCATTCCGGCTCACGGTAGTGACGGTCCCGCGAACCACTCGTCGCCTGCGAGGCTGCCTCTACAGCAACGGCAGACTCGCGCAGCGCATCAAATCTATACACCACTTTTTGCCCATCGTCCGAGGCCTCGGCGACACCGCCTAGTCCCGCGCAGATCTCGCCCATAAAGGCGTTTGAGTCAGCATCCGGCTGCAGCGAAAAAGGGCGCATCTGCTCTGCGGTGACGACAAAGTTGTGGTTAACGATGGCGTGCTTGATCAAGTCCCAACGCGAATCCTCAGTGCTGGGACGAGGCGATCCAAAGATGAATGCAAAGACCTCATCGGCAAGCGAGCTCGTCCGCGCCCCATCATCGCCCGACGAGCTATTCGCTGTATTGGCCACTTGATCGTGGTACTGGGGAACGGCGTCGTACTCGTAGTCTCGAAAGAAAGGGTTTCTGCGCCAAAAGGACCAGAGTACAAAGGTGTTGTAGGTATCCGCCAGACTATGATGGTGATGAGAGCGGTTGCCGCCTTCGCGTAGACTGATGAGCACCAAGATGACTACGCACAACACCAGGGAAAACACAAGAAAAAAACCAATAAAGAGACGCAAGCCGCGCAGCGCCAGAGGACCCAGGTGGTCTCGTGCCCAGAGCCACGTTCGTTTCCCATACAATCGGGCCCGGTAGTCCGCGGGGAACTGGTACACGATTTCACCGTCCTTTTCCTTGGACAGCTCGTACGTTCCCCGCGCCTCGCACAGCAGCTTGTCCAGCTCCGCGCGCACCGCGTGCTCCTCGTCCCGTCTGTGCAGTTCGAGCGCCATGTCGCGCGCCGTGAACTGGCGGCCTAGCCGCCCGATCCCGCGGAGCATCTCGGGCCGCCCTCGCGCCTCAGGCTGGCGGGACGGGGGGCGCTACTGTCTGCTCACAGCGCCAGCCTCGCTCGCCTGACGCAGCGGCGCTCGCCGTGGCGAAGACCGACTCGGCCAGCTTGGCGCCAATCTCGCTTTGCGTCGAGCGACGTCAAGGTTGTCTATCTTCTGACAACTCGCAACAATCGACGTCTCGACCACCAAAGCCAAGCGAAGCGTCAAGCCAAGCCAAGACAAGCCAAGACAAGACAAACCAGGGCGAGAGCGAAATCGACGAGAACCAATGTGCCGATTGGCAAGAGCCGCGTCGTGTCGCAGTTCGCCGACTCCGTCTCCGTCCCGGTGCCTCAGCACAGGATCCAAGAATGGACTCGCGCGGGCCGTGGCGAAATGATCCATCGTTATGATGATGGGTCCCAAGGACCTCGTCACTTGGGACCCATCGCGACGGCGGCACCGTCGTGCGCGAGCCGAGCAAGACCTTGGCGACGCCGACATTGGCGACGACGCCGACGACGACAGCGTTGACTGACGCCGATGACGACACGCCTCCTCCGGGAGATGTCAGCTCAGAACACCTCCTCTGCAGGACGGACGATCGAGCAAGGAAGCTTTCGCTCCTCGATCGAAGCGGCGGCGATGCAACTGATTGAACTCATAATCTGCTCGCTGCATCTGGCCGCCCTTGGTCAACTTGGGTGGGCCCTCCGCGCTTGCGCCTCGCGGTGGCACCTCGAGCAAGGCGAAGTCCGCCCTGCTAAAATACTTGCCCATTGTGTCTTCCCCTTTCGTCGTGCTTGGCGCAAGTCGCAGTCGGCTATGCCTCCACGGCCTCGTGTGTCCATTTCTGCACGACGAACGGCACGAATTGCATTTGCTCGCTTGCTGGCTGGCGTGGCTGGCTGGCTGGTTGGTGGGTTAAAATTCGTCGCCCAGTGCTCGCATCGTCACCGTCGTCGCGCGGTCACGCATTCCCTCCATCAGGAGTCCTCCTCTCCTGCCAGCGTCTGTCTTCCATTGCGCTGCATCTTTGTCGCCTCGGTATTCGTGACCATGCATTGATTGCATTGATGGCTGGCTGGCTGTGTCAACCGCTTGCTTGTCAGTGCTCGCACATTGGTCGTCGTCCAGAGCATCCTGATTGCGTTCATCCGTCGATCGTCGACCAGCTGAGCCGGCAGACACAGGCAGGCAGGCAAGGACAGGAGAAGAGAAGAGAAGACTCATCGTCTCGCGCTTGCTCGTCCTGGCCGCGCTTGTGCTCATCTCGATTTCCATTTCCATTTCCATTCCATTTCCATTTCCATTTCCATTTCCATTTCAACGTGGCCGCCGAGCGCGTGACGCGCAAAATTCGCGACAATACTTGTCATTTTTATTTTTATTTTTTTTCTCGTTGGAAGGTTTTCCACGCGGCTTCGAGGCGGCGAAATTTAACAGACCCAGTGCGCTTGCCGGGGGGGGTAGCATGGAGAGGAGGGGGGTAGGAAAAAATGGGCGCACAGCGAGGCACAGCATGAAAAAAACGACCAAGTACACCCTCTGTAGCAAGGGTGAAAAATGAGTCGATCATCAAAAATATGACGAAGGCCGCCCTCTGTGGCAAGAGTGTAGAATGGCTCCAATCCCTGCAGTAAAGGGGTGGAGAGGAAAATGAGCCCAAAATTCGACAAAGTCCAACTGATGTAGTGAAGGGTCGTACAAAGACACTGCAAATGCAAGAAGGAAACGTTTGTACACAAATGATTTCGTTTAAGCAGTTTCGGAAGTGGTAGCACGGCTCATAAGAACTACCTTTACGGGTCTTGAAAAGCGTTCTCGCCATCCTTGCGTCTTCTGCTTGAGATGCTCGTACGATCTGTANCAAGCTGTTTATTGTCGCGAATGATCAGATCCAGCCGAGCGCGGTGAGTCGGAGGCCGCAGACCTGAAGCCGCGAGGGACGCGGCCGAGCCCCGGACGGCCGGGACCCGCCCGCGGACTCGCAGGCAGGCGGCGGCAGGCCCGCGGGCAGGCGGGCAGGCAGAGAGGCAGGCAGGCAGAGAGGCACGCACGCAGATTCGATCGATCGGCGGGGCCCGGCGCGGCATCGCGGTTCGAAATTGACCTGCGGCGACGGCGAGGACGGCGACGAAGGTGCCCGGCTCCTCTCTCCACCATGGGCAACTGCTGCTCGAGCGTGAGCGATAGAGACCGAAAGCTGGCGGCGTACGCAGCGCCGGACGGCAAGGCACCGCAGGAGATTGGGCTCAAAGAGATCACGCGGACCCAGGACGAGGTGCTCGAGACGTCGTCGGCGCCGGGCCCGCTGCAGCCAACAAGCCCGCAGACACCAGCCACCCGGAGCGACGTGCCGAGCGACGACGAGGATCATGATGACATCGAGGACACGACCTCGGCAGAACGCGAGGAACGCGAGGAGTTTCGCAACATGGCCTGCATCGAAAAGCGCGTTCGGTACGAGTTTGACACTGACGTGGACGAAAAGAATCTCATGGAACTGTCTTTTATGCTCGAGGGCGCGGACCACGTCGCGCCAGACGACAAGACCCTCCTCAGCTCGAGCAATGGTGTCTTTGTTCGCATCAATGTCTATGACGGCAATGGCCACCGTCGGCGTGGCAAAATCGAAACCCGGGCGGACCGGGGTCATAATGGCCATCACACATTCAACCTGCGCGTCGTCGTGGAAAATGCCAATGTCACAGACGTCATCAAGCTGAGTGCGTACAGAAGCTACCTGCTCGAGACGGCAAGGCACAAGATCGGCCGCACGCTCATCCCTGTCAAGGACTTGATGGAGCGTAGAGAGCTGCCCGAACTTTGGCTCTTTTCAGGACTCGGTGTTCCCATCTTTGATCGCAAGCTGCAGAATCCGACGACTCTGTGCATTCGCACCATTGAATCGCGTAAGCGCGCCCCTATGCTCAGTCCACAGCAGTTCGCACTCTCGGTCGGCAATTTCGCTGCCTCGGAAGGCGCCACGGCGGCCTCATCCAAGGGCGGGATTCAACAATTAGCAGATGAGGCTCGCGCTATTGCCAAGGCCAACGAAGAGGAGGAAGAGAGCGCAGACGAAAGTGGTATCGAGGAACGGCCCCAGAGCGATGCTGATGCAATTGCTGCTGCTGATGATGATGAAGGGATGACCAACACGGCCGAGACCGAGAAGGAGAACGGGAAGGAAAAGGACGGCGGAATCGTCGATCGTAGCGTTGCGGTCGTCGACCCTGATGCCATGTCCGAGAACTCAGACTCTTCGCACGCGTCTTACATGACCATGTCGACGCACGCAACGCTTCTTTCCGAGGACATTTCCGACGAAGAGTCCGTCTACCGAGACTCTCTCGATGAGAACGATCATCTCCCCGCCACCCTCGAGGACAGTCGTACAGACGACGACGAAGAAGAAGAAGAAGAAGAAGAGGTAGATTACGAAGATGATAGCATTGGCGATCATGAGCGTTTCGACTTGAAAGATGAGAGCGACGGACCTTCGCTCGTGCAGGCGTCGGGCGAAGAGTATCTCAAAGAACACGCCAATTCCGCAGAAGGAGATCATGATCAGGATACCGACCACGAGGCAGAGAGTGAACTCGAGGAAAACACAGATGCACTGCCCGTGCGTAATGATGTCTCGGGATCGCGGCGTCTGCTGGTTATTTCACGGGGCACGCGCGGTGATGTGCAGCCGTTCATCGCGCTAGCTCGCGGCCTTGCAGAATGTTTCGAGTGGGAAATCTACATTTGCACAGAAATGCGCTACAAGCCACTCATTGAAAAGTATTGCGACGTAGAACGCGGTAGCATCCACTTTGTGCCAAGTGGGGGTGATACGGAGGCGCGCATCGCCAAACCCATTGCCAAATGGGCCGTGAATACCAAGCTGCGGCTGATGCAGGCCGCCATGCTTGCGCGCATGGAGCGCGAGTTCTTTGATTCGGAACCTGCCTTTTTCTACTGGGCAAAGCGGCTGCAACCAGACTTTTTGTGCTATACCTTTACGACGGCCAACTTGGCGTTTATCATCAGCGAGGCGCTCCGGATTCCCATGATTGGTTTCTTCCTTCAGCCTACATGTCTACCATCCAAGTCGTACACACCCATCACACCTCTGCGTCGAGTTACAGATGCCGACGCCTCGGAGTTGTCCGCATTTGATCTCGAGGGCCACGAGACCTTTCGGCGCATCAAGCGGCTCATGGAAAACAACCTCTTTACCTCCCGGCTCGACGACATGTACAGGCGCAGAGGAATTTCGCGTTCGTTTGACGGCAAAAATGACTTTGAGGTTATTGTCGACCGCAAGTTCCCCATCGTCGTGCCCATCAAAGAGGAAGCCTTCGGCGGCAAGCCGCCCGACTGGCCCGTGTCCACGCGCATGTCAGACTTTATATTTTTGCGCACTTCGGGAGTTCCCCCGCTCAGCGATGAAATCGAAGATTTCATCCAAAGCGCCCGTGACCGCGAGTATCCCGTCATGTGCATCTGCTTTAGCTCCATGCCGGTGACGCGTATCAAGATTCTGCAATCTGCCCTTCACATTCTCGACAAGTGTCCCGGCGGCTACAAGCCATGTATCATCGCACTCGTGGGCAATCGCCCCGACGATGAGCAGCGCGACCAAAGTCAGGAAGCGCGAGCGGAGGAGTACGCCAAGGACAAACGACTCATCATCGTGGGTGGGGCGCCATTCTCTCGACTTTTCCCTCGCCTCGACTTTCTCGTCATTCACGGGGGTTTAGGAACGACGGCCGAGGCTCTCGCTTCTGGGATCCCGTGCATGGTTACGGGTGTTCTCTTGCTGGACCAGCGATTCTGGGGCACGCGGATCCACGCGCTAGGCGTTGGCCCGCCCCCGGTACACATTTCAGACTTTAATGACACGATTCTCGACATTCTTCCCAAGGCGCTCGCCCCGGACTCGGCGTGGAAAAAGAAGGCTCGCGAGATTGCCGATACCATGTTTCCTGGCGGTATCGAGGGCATGTCGAACGGCGTTGAGGAGAATGCCGAGGTCTTTCGCTCGGCAGCTGCAGCAGCTTTCCCTGCGCCAGGGACCTCCTCGACGCGAAGGACCAGGAGGCATCGCCGCATTCGGTCCCGCGGACACTCGGTATCCTCTCGGGGTTCGAGAGGCTCTGTGTCCAAGGCTTTTGGCAAGCTCGTCCATCTGCCGTCTCCCGTGAATGGCCATCGTCGCAACAGCAGTCACGGCACTGCGGTTCACCATGACGACCACAGTGCCACGCACACTTCGGACTCGGACGAGGTCGCAACGCTCGCGTCCGATCACGGGTCTCCGCTGGCGGCTTCGGCCATCAATTTTGCCTAAGAAGCGGTGAAAATCCCTCCATTCGCCTTACCCATCGGGCCCGTATCTATGCTAGATTTTTTTTTGTAGCAACCAATCTTAAAAACTCAACCACAAGACGAAGCACACCTTGAAGCTTGCAATCAATCAATCATATCGCTCTCCCTTGAAGCGCTTTCAGATCTTGGAGGGTGTCCAGAATGCGGGCAAAGACGCCAAGTCATTTCCCGAGCGGTTCGATCTCTGTTTCGCTGCCGTTGTCAAGGAGGCCAGCTGTCCACGTCTCTCCAGCGACAACCTTTCTACGATGATCCTCTTCTTGGGCGATAAGGTCGTTGGTCCTCCCTGGCAGCTCTGCCCATCCTGCATCCTGAGCGCGCAACCCATAGCTCCTTTCCTCTCCTTGCTCCCCCATTCCCCCAACCCCCCTCCCTGCAAGTCTCGACGAGAAGCAGGAGAGAGGATGAAAGACACCCGAGCGAGCAGGTTTGATGACACGAGAGAGACGAGGACGAGGCGCCAGTCGCCGTTTGCGCTCTTTTCGCGCGCGAGGGGCGCTCGCAGGCTCGACGAGAGGCCCGCGCGGCAGACGCAGGGGAGCGCCGGCCGCGCAGGGGGCGCGCACGCGCGCGGAGCAGCGACGTAGTCCGGCTCGGAGTCGAGCTGGCGAGCGAGGCCCGTGAACGAGACGAGCGAGACGAGCGAAACTCGACCCACCCCGACCCACCACCCCAGCCCGTCCGAGCGCGGGCTCCGGCGGCGGAGGCAGAGGCAGAGGCGAAGGCGACCACCTGGGCCCGAAGGCGATGCTGCGCAACGTGCTGGTCATCAGCTCGAGCGGGCTGCTGCTGTTCTCGAAAGAGTTCGTGAACGCCGCCGAGCAGCCGAGGCTTCTCGGGTCGGTGATCACGGCCATGCTGGAGAAGGCGAAGCAGACGACGGGGCTGCAGCTCTCGTACATGGAATTTAGCAAGCTAGCCATCACAATCGTAGGCAACGAGCCCAAGACGGTCTTTTGCGTGCTTTTCCATGACTGCGACGACGGCGAAGAATTCGGCAAGCTGCTCGCGACAGAGATCCTTGGTGCGTTTTTGAACAATTATCGCAACGACCTCAAGAGCATCGGCCTCAATCAGAACGCCTTCCAGGACTTTCAGTTCCAACTCTCCTCCGTGATTCAGGATACGGGCAGGCCCGTTTTGGACGAGCTAAAGCGAAATCGAGCAGTGGTCTTGGCTCTGCTCGTCAAGGAGGACCCCCGGGTCGGGGACTCTTGTATCAGCTATTCGACCGGGGAGGTCGATCAGTTCGGCGTCTTGGCCAATCTCAAGCCGCTCATTAGCGCGGCAACCGATATCATGTCGCTTCGACAAGATTCTGCCAATGCGGTGTGGCTCGAGTCAACGCCAACGCGAGCCTCGCGGCTGCTTGTGCAAAAAGTAGTCGTCGGGACCTATCTGGTGATTCAATTTAGTATGCGCTTTGACCACGCGCACTACGAGGGTGAGGTTGTACGAGCGACGCGACTACTCGAAAAAGTATGCATGCTCGGTGAAATGATGAAGCGAAACGTCTGAGCAAGAGAGAAAAAAAAGACCGGATGCGTATGGGGACCAGAGTCCGCATAAGTGTGTGCGTGTGTGTGCGTTCGTGTCCAACAGGCTTTGCTCCGCAATTGCTTCTCTCTTTCTTTCTTTTAGCATCGTCAACAGATGCGCTCACTTCTTCTGCATGCACATGCGCGCCACCATTCCATTCCATTCCATTCGATTCGGTTCGATTCGATTCGATACGATATGGTACGGCACGGTATGATATTGAAAGGCCGCCGTAGCAGCCGAGCTCTTCTACTTACTGCCAAGCGCACAAGCTCATTCAACATGCAAGGCATTGGTTTCACGGGCCCATTCGCGCATACAGATTGACTGTCCGCACACGCGCAGGCCTAGCCGCGCGTGGACAGGCCATACTTGGAAAAATAGGCGTAAAAGTCGTCCTTGGAGATGACCTCGTCGCCCTGCGGCGCGAGCGCTTGTCGCGTTGCAGAGTAAACCTCTTCCGGGACGTGGCGATGGCCCGAGCGAAACAAGGTGATGTCCGTCAAGATGGCCTTGAGCTCCTTGTTGTCAATCACGCCGTCGCCATTGAGGTCGTAGCGGTCCCAGAGCGCACCAATATCTCCCTTGCTCAGCGACTCGTGCTCGAACTGACTGAGAAAGCGGACCGGCGAGGAGCCCTGCTTGGCCCGCTCACGGCCGCGCTGAAGGTAGTCTGCGCGCTGCATTTCGTGGAGACGCGAGAGGGTGCGGTCAAAGGCAAAGATCTCGTCAATGTTCGACCGCGCGGGCACATAGGCAGCGTCGCCGATGATGTCGACCTCTTGGATCTGATCGGCAATCTTCGCCGAATCGTCTTCGCCCATGACGTCGCCGCGGTCCAGCAGCTTTCCCATGGGGGCCTCGGCCCCAATCACGACCACTACATTCTGGTCGTAAAAGGTGTCGATCATGGTGATGAATCGGCGGATTTGGTTGATCATATTAAGACGCATCACAGGTACCTGGTCCACAAAAATGGTGTGGAATGTCGAGGCGATTGCGTAATAGTCGGCGGCGCCCATGGGCTTTCCGCAGAGGTCGTCAAAGGAGAACCGGGCCACGTCCTCGTTCCGCGCGGCCTCGGGAATTCTGATTTTCCGGCCCTGCACGCTCAGCGAGCTGTTTTGCAGCACGTTGCCCTTGGTGTACGAGTCAAAGAGGCGCTCGAACTGCGCTGCGCCGCCGACACCACCGCTCGTTGTAAAGTAAACTTTGGTGTCGTCTTCTTCATCGTCCTTGTTGTTTTTGCCGGCCTCACCGCCGTCCTTTTCTTGTTCTTTTTGCTGCTGCTTTTTTTTCTTCTTCTTCTTGTCGAGAGCCTCAAGGGTCACCATGCGGTAGTCCGTCTCGGACTGCACGTTGACAACCTCCCAGTTCTTTTCCACGTCTTCAATAAAAGGGACAAAGAGATCACGCTGAATGCCGTTCTTGTAGAGCTCCGAGGGAGCGCGGTTGCTAGTGGCAACGACGACGACGCCCCGCGCCAGAAGCGAGTCAAAAAGACGGCGGATGATCATGGCGTCGGCAATGTCGGTGACCTGGAACTCGTCAAAGCACAAGACCCAGCCCTCCTCGTAGAGGGCATCCACGCAGCGCTCGATCATCTCGTCGCTTTTGAAGCCGCGCTGCTGCAGCGAATGCAGCATGCGGTGCACCTGCAGCATGAACTCGTGGAAATGCACGCGCCGCTTGCCGGGGATCTCGAGCACGTCGTAGAGCAAGTGCATCGTGTACGTCTTGCCGCTGCCAGGCCCACCATACATGTACAGGCTCTGGGGCGCCTCGATGGCCTTGACGGCGTTGAGCTTGGAGCGCGCAGCCTGCTCCTCGCGCTTGGCGGCCTCGGCCTTGGCCGCGCCGGCGGCGCCGCCCTCGTGCCGAGTCTTGCCAAAGAGCTTGGCGAACCAGCCGGAAGACTTGGCCTGCTCCTCCTCGGCGGCCTTGGCGTCCGCCTCGATGGCGGCGCGGCGCTCGCGCTTCCACATGTCCAGCCTCTCGTGGCGGCCCTCCTCGAAGGCGAGCACGTCCTCGTAGACCCTGTCGAGGTGCGCGCACGCGACGCGCTGGCTGGGGTCATCGTTGATGAGGCCCTTCTCCACGCGCGACTCGTACAGCGCCGTCACCGCGCCGCCGCTCAGCGCGCGCGTCCACGCCGTCTGCGCGCGCCCCGCCGCCGCCGCGAGCCCTCCCCGCGCGCCGAGCGCGCCACGCGCGAGCATCGTCGCCAGTCCGCTGTCGCGTCTTCGATCTTATCTAATCCAATCCTGGTCTGCTCTGATCCGATCTCTCGCCTCCTCCGTCCCTCGACGTCGACGTCGACGCGCGCTCGAGACGCGCGGCCACACCGGCCGACGGCGAGCGGCTCGGCCCGGGGCGTGCTCGCTCGCTGGCTCGCGCGCGGCCGTCGGCGACTCGCGCTCTGGCGCCTCGCCTCGCCTCGCCTCGCCTCGCCCCGTTCGCGGCCGCGCGGACACTGCGCAGCAGCAGCAGCTGCAGCAGCAGGTTATAATACTGCTGGGCCTACTGCAGGGCGCTCGCTGTGTCCGTGCGGCTGGGACGCACCTCCTTTCTGGTGCTGTGGTGCGGCAGGAGGAGCAGGAGCAGGAGCAGGAGCAGGAGCAGGAGCAGGAGCGCGGCAAGGCCCGTGGGTGAGCGAAGAGAGCAGGGAAGTAGGTCGAACAAGCCTGGTTATTTATGAGATCGATCACCAGCTTCACGTTATGAGCATTCGAATAGGCAAAAAGGCTAGTCAGGCGGGAAAAGGTCTTTGACAGCGGTCCACCCTGCCGCAAAAGACCTTGGCAGACGACTCGCCGGAGCGAATAGAATAGAAAAGAGGGCCGGACGATTCGCCTAGAGCGCGGAGTCGAGATCGTCGTTCCCATCATCATCATCTTCGTCTTCTTCGTCCTCGTCCTCGTCTTCATCGTTGTCTTCATTCCGGCCACCGTTCCCGTCAGTCTCGAAGGAGGTCGCATCCTTCCCTTCTTCCTCTGCGCCGTCCCCAGCAGCATCAGCAGTGAAACCAACGTTATTGATGGCGTCCTCGAGCGTGGCAGCGGGTTCCATGCCGCGTTTCTCCAACTGGGCCTCGAACTGCTGCACGTCCTTGAGCAAATTGGGCTCGAGCGCCTCCATTTCAAGAGGGAGAGCAATGCTGCGGTCCAGAGCACGTTCAACGAGATCAGGTCGCTGCCGCTCTTCGCGCTTGTACTTTTTGGCAATCTGCTTCCGCGTACGTTTGGGAAAAAACGCCGCAATCATGGAAAAATCCTGGCCGCACTGTCGCAGGGCCATGTAAAAGATGCGCGTTTCCTCCTCGGTCCAGCGAGGTCCACCCTGGCGCTTCGAGTAGGACTGTGAGGTGATGCGATGGCCCTCGTCATCCTGAACGGCAAGCTCATTGACCTCTTGCACTTTGGGCCGCCACACGATGCTTTCTTCATCGAGGACGAGCTTGCCATTCTTGATTGTCGCCTTGGGGGCGCGGGGCTTGGCCGCCTCGCGCTCGGCTTCCGCTTTCGCTCTCTCGGCATCTTCTTTGATCTTGCGTTCCGCCTCTTGAGGATCGATACCCATTTCACGGAGTCGTTTCATTTCAGCCCGCTTGGCACGCTGCATCTCCCGCCTCCGCACGCCACTCGGGGCTGGGACCCCCTTGGGTCTGTTGCGGAGGAATGCTTTCATGGGGAGCTTGCTCAAGTCATTTGGATCAGCTGGCTCGCTGCTCGTCTCGACAACAGACACGCTCGAAGCGGGCACTGTCGCCGCTCCTGCTCCTGCTCCTGCTCCTCCTGCTATACCATTTTCTGTGAATGAGGATAGATTGGACAGACGTTGCGAATGAGAGTGTGGATGTGGTTGCGGGTGCGGATGCGGGTGCGGGTGCGGGTGCGGGTGCGGGTGTGAATGTGGATGACCTGCAGTTGATGCGGTGCGGGCGCTGCTGTTGCTCAATCGGCGCGAGAGCCGCGATCTGACCTCATGCCCAGCACGCGTTTGTGATTCTGCAGCTGGCGGCGGAGAAGGAATTTCAGAGGTTCTGCCGGACACCGCGTGCTCGCCTTGTGCATGTTCGTCTTGGCCTTGTCGGTGATCTTGGATCCCCTCAGACGCTGCTGGGGCAGGTATAGACGATATCGTCGCAGTCAGAATCGGGGGTGCTGTGCTCACTGCGGCTCCATCTTCTGAAAGCGTCGTGGGTGCAGCTGGCAAGATCGAAGTCGTCGGCGAAGAATTTTCTTCAGACGCTATCTCCGGTGCCGTATCTTTTGTTGTTGCTGCTGCTGTCGCTGCTGCTGTTGGCGTTGTTGTTGTTGTCGCTGGTGTTGTCGCAGTCTCGGGCGCAGTAGTGGCCGTCGCGGGGACTGGGGTCCTATCCTCTGAAGGCTCGGACCTCGCCACCTTGGACGGCTGCGGTGCCGCCGCGGCGCGCGGACGCGGGCGTGGCCTTTTGGCCGGTCCTCCTCCTCGCGCCGCCCTCGACCGCGCCCCGCGTCTCGAGGACGGCAGCGTCGGCGGCAGGCCCGCGGTGCCCGCCATGTCTGACTTGACGTCCCTTGGTTTCCCCCTCCAAGTTCCGCGCCCTCTGGACTGCGCACAGGACTCCGCCGCGCGGGCCCCGAACGGGGCGGGCGAGGCGGGCGCGGGGCGCGCGCGCGGTCTCCGCCGCGACGGACTCGGGGCGTGCGCCGCGCGGGCCCGAGACCTCGCGACGTTTCCTGGCTGCCAGCGATGCGCGCGTGTCTCCCTCCTCGCTCTCCCCCTCTCTCTCCCCTCCATTGTCTCGTCGCGGCGGCACGCACAGACCCAAAAGGGCAAAAGCCTATTCAGGAAAGTGAAGAAACAATCGATCGACGGCGATTCAAATCCGTGCAACACAACACTTGAACTTGCCCCCTGCCCCAAAAGGAAATTCAAATCTTCAAATTCAAATTCAAATTCAAATTCAAATTCAAATTCAAATTCAAATTCAAATTCAAATTTCCGCGCTCTCCTTGCTTACTAGCCTACTACCACCTAGTACGACTACTAGGCAGGCAGCCAGCAGCGGCGCAAAGCAAACCCTCAAGCCCAGCGCCTTCGCGGCCGCGCTGCGCTGCGTTGCGTTGCGCTGCGCTGCGTTGCGTTGCGTTGCACACGGGTTGGGCCGGGCCGGCCCCGGGCTTGCGGGCCGGCTGGCTGCGTGCAGGAGACGGACGGACGATCGGTCGGTCGGCCGGTTGGTCGGCGGCGTGAAAGCGGCGTCAAGCGTGGCGAAAGCGCCCGCCCCGCGGGATCCCTCGACACCTGCTCGCTACTTCGAGAACAGCGGCAACAACAACAACGACAGCATCGACAACGAAGGAGAACAAGATATCTGACAAAAGGTCGAATTAGAGAACCAAAGCCTGGCGTCGAAGATGGATCCTTCAGAAGCCAGCGGGATGGCGGTCTTCACAGAGAAGAGGGCTGACGGCACGCAACGTAGACAAGAGGCCGTCTTACTGGGTTCTTACACGCAAATGGCCGCTTCAACAAGTGACGGAGAACCTGCTGTTGTTGTGTCACTTTTCAACGAGGTCGACGCCAAAGAACTTCGACTCGGCGTTTATGTGATTCAAGGCGGAAGCTTTCTTCTTAACGTGGAGAAAAGCGCTTCTCCAGCTCGATTTGCTGATGGCAAACCGATCCCGCTGTCGAAAAATGAAATGCTTCAGGCCGGAGATAGTTTTTCAATCGGAGACAAACTGGTTTGCAACCTCCTCGCCAAGAGCAAGATTCGCACAGACGTGAAGATTGCCAACTTGCCCGAAGCGAGGATTAATGCGTCGGCATCGTCCGACTTCCCACCCACACAAGTTTGTGACGAATCTCATGACGGATCGAACGCCAGCGTGGCGGGATCAACCCCAGCAGCCCGCAATCCATCCCGATCAGTGCAGTTTCAGTCTCCAGAGCTCCCCGCTACACAGGTCCTCGAGGATGAGAGTACTGGCGTGCCTGCGACACCCGTCATGACGCCCACAACCCCTGCAACACGTGTTCCGCCCACGGAGCGACAGCGTCCAGCGATCACACCCACCCCACCCCCATTCCACGCCACCGAGACCACCACGCCGGCGGCTGTGCCAGCGACAGAGCGCGTCGTTGCCGGGACAGAAACAGTACGAGCGGGTACAAAGCTCAAGACGCGCGAGTCGCTTCTCTCTACGGGCCCTCCGAGCACAGCTGGCGACGATCCAGGTGATGGTTGGAGCGATGGGTCCGAGAATCTCATGGGAGTTGCCATGAATGATTCCGATGAAGAATCTGCAAATGACGACGAGGAAAAGAATGCCCATCACGAAAAGGAGGTCCAACCAAGCGAGGACAAGGACGAGGGAGAAAAGGTTCCTGATACTCCTGAAGAAATCCCAGACACTATTGTCCCAGATGACGTTTCGACGGCTTCCGAAAGCGAACAGCAACCCGCAACGTCTGAGACAACAACTGCTCAGCTTGCCGGTGACGCGGATAAAGTTGGATCCGACCTTGCAAAGTCCGAGTCCACGCAACCGGCACCAGAAACGGACAAAGATGCAGCTGACCGTGCAGATGGTGATGACGATGCAAGAGCGATGGATCTTAGCAAGACCAACGGGGACAACACCCTGGTGAAGAGCACTGATACAAGTGAAAGTGTCAAAGGTGTCAGCGAGTCAGATATATCGACAGGGGTCGACGCTTTTGAAGGAAAGAATGATGTAGAAGGCAATATCAGCGATAAGCAAGATGCTAGCACGGAAAAGGCCAAGGACGAAGGTCCTGCATCTGACAATATGGACAAAGAAGAAGCCAAGGATTCAGCGGACAGTTCAAGTAAAATCACAGCTGATGCAGTTGAAAAGCCAGATGAGCAGCAGCAAGCCGAGAGCAAAGCAAATCTTGTTGTGGGCTCAGAAAGAGCTGCAAGTGTCACGAAGGCTTTCGAGTATGATGCTGCGAACAGCGCAACAGGTGTCAAACAGGCCGAGACCGCGAACAGCGTCGAGGGCGCTGAAAACGATGGTCCTGGCGAAAGAACTATTTGTGAAGAGGCTGTCAACAGAACAACAGACGACAAGCAGGCCAAGGTCAACGTCGAGGACAACGTAGATAACGCTCCGAGCGACAGCAAGGAGAGCGGCGAAACCAACGATGACACAAAGAGCACGGATAAGAGCAAGGATGTAGTTGCAATGAAGACGAACGACCAAATGGACGAGAAGCGCGTGTCAGAGGTTGATGACGTCGAGAGTGGTCCCGGCGATGACTCTGACGAAGAGGATGCTGTGGCTCTTGCCGCGACGCAAGATTGTGACGTGGCCAGTGTGGGCGATGACAATGATGAGGATGCCCGAGAAGATAAAGTCCCCAACAAGAAGGGCTCGTACGAAGAGAAAGACGACGACGAAGACCTTGAATCTGGGGCTCAGAGCCCGGACCTCGCTCGCGTGCAAGTTGGAGAAAGCGACGAAGATGAAGATATCGGTGGCGGTGGCGGCGAAGAAGAAGACTGGGGTCCAAGTACTCAAGACGTTTCGGACATGGATGCAGCAGGCATTCAGAGCATCCTCGAAAAGACAGCGATCGCAGATAGTGAGGATTACTTTAGCGCCAAGGGCAAGGCCACGTTGGAGGAGCGAAGGCAGCGAGTTCGACAGTACTTTTGGACAGAATCCCAAGTGCAGCGGTTGATGGATATTGATGACCTCCAAGAAATCAAGGACACGATGACGCGGGAATATGGTGTTCCCTCCAAAATAATCTCACGGAAACGCGTCCGTGCAAAACTTCTAGAAGCCTTTATCACATACCTCGGAAAGCACTATGCAGAATCAAGGCAACATCTAGAGGGTTTTGACTCCAACAACGGCGCAAAGGGTAGAGTCGAGGATGTGAAGGGAAAGGGTCAAGTTGAGGTTTCATCGGATGCCGTAGCAACGCCACGAAAGACGCGGAATACAGACAAACGAACCGGAAAGGCCCCGGATACCACCTCGCGCAGAAGCACGCGCAAGGCAGCCAAAGCCGGGACCAAGAAGGCGAGCGAGAAATCCGATGACGCAGAAGAAGAAGAAGAAGAAGAAGAAGAAGAAGAAGAGGAAGAGGAAGAAGAAGTCAACACTTCTCGCGCGACGCGCAGTGCACGAAAGTCAGCACCAAGGACCGCAGAGAGGAAAACTGCGGCGAAGCGAGCCAAGACGTCTACGTCGGCTAGCGTGCGGCGGAGCACGCGTCGAAAAACGGAGTCTTCCGACGGAGAATCGCCTGCGCACGAGGAAAAGGCCACAAGGACGACGACCAAAGCGAAGAAGACTGAAAAAATCGCGTCAGCCAAATCGCGCCGACAGGCCGGTGGCGTCAAGCGCGCTGCTGAGGCAGCCAGGGACGAAATTGGCGATGAAACGTCGCGGCCGGCCAAACGGGCTGCACAGGGGTCCGCAGCGCGAAGCGCAGCGCCGATTCTACCAGGGGATGTTCGCGTGCAAATCACAGGAATCGACATGGATGATAAGGCAGAGCGCAAGCGGGCGCTCAAGTGCATTGGGGCCATGGGTGGCTCTTTTGCAGAGAATGACCCGGCAGTGAGCCTGACGCACCTCGTTGCAGGCACGGGCGACGCAGATGCCAAGTTCCCGACCTCGCGCAAACTTCTCGAGTGTCTCGCGCTGTGTGGTCGGGCGAGCCCTCGCATTGTGAATTACGGTTGGCTCCAAGACAGCGCGACCAACCGCTTCCCGGCAAAGAACACTGAAGAATATGCGCCGCGTGGCTTCAACAAGAAGCTCGCGCAAAACGTCGACCTTGAGCAGACCCTTGCCAGACGCGATGCCCGGAGCGAACCTCTTCTCGCAGGCAAGATGATGTTCTTGACTGCGGACGCTGCCCGGGACTTTAAGGAAATGATGCCAATGTTCAAGAACATTGGGCTGCGCACGACGACGACGAGCGCTGCCAAGGCGGACTTTGCCCTTGTGGGCGGCAAAGAAGACCCCAGAAAAGCGAAACGGTCTGGCCCGCTCAGTGGCGTCAAGATGCCTATCCGCGACTTTTCGTACTTTACTCGCGGCCTCGTTGCCTACGACTTTGATTCATGATGATGTAATATTCATCTTGATGATGATGATGATGATGATAAGATGATGGTCGTGTAGTATACCGACTCTGACAATTGAAAGGAAAGCAAAACCTGGCTGCTTACTTGATTTTATTGTTCCCCCCCCAACCCAAATATTATAGGGAAAGAGAAAAAGCTTAGATAAGGTGTTGTTCTTATTGACCTTGGTGCTGGTGGTGGTGGTGTTAGAAGTGATGGCGTCCATCAGTCCATTTCAAGACCCGTCTCCATGGACAGCGTCTAGCCCTCATTCCTTGCCGACAACAACAGGGAAGAAGCACGAGTCCTTTGCAGATGGGAATTGTGCCTCGACGTGAGGGCGTGCGCCTTCGGGCAAAGCCTTGTCGACGCTCTCGAGCGCTCGTGTGACGTTGACGTTATTGGAAATGACCACCTTGAAGAGCGCCTTGAAATAGGCCTTTTCCACATCGGTCATGTTGGGCGCCTTCATCGCAGAAGCAAGGAGCGACCGCGCCTTTTCGAGAAAGAGTGCGGCGTTCTCGAGCAGCTGCCTCGTCTCGTAATTTTCCATGTTCGTGACTTGCGCAAACGACTCGTACGGGAGGAAGCGGGGCATCGCCAAGTAGCTATAGGGCGTAAATCGATGATTGTAGCGGATCTTGTCCGAGCCAAACTCGAGCTGGGGCGGGGGAAAACGGCCCGCCTTGGCAAGGCCAATGACAAAGCGCAAGAGGCCATCAAGACAAAGACGCTCCACCTCGACACAGAGACGTTCTTTGACGAGAGCAATGTTGGTCTTTTGCTCGCCGATGAGCTTGCGAAGACCGACGCAGCGGGCAGCGGCGGAACGCTGCGCCTTTTTAGGGAGCGAGGAGTCTTCCGCAGAGCGCGTGAGCCGGTTGAGGAGCTCCATGTTGAACTTGGTGGTCTCGTCGCGGTTTGCCAAAAAGCGCGCCATGAGATCCTGGCCATACCAAAACACGGCCGCATACTCGTTAATGTTGTAGAGGTCGAGCTCAAAGCCGAGAGTCAGATGGTGCAGCATCAACCGGATCGTCCACTCCGTGGCCCAGCTGCCCATGTAAAAGTGCATGTCCTCGCGCAGCTGTTCCCGCGTCATGTCCTCAAGACGAGGCAAGCCCGGGTTGGCCTTGACAAAGGCCATGTGGTCATAGAGCTCGGCCTCTTGCTGCATGGCGGCCCAGTCCGGCAGCAGGTTGGCAATATTACGACGCTGGCGCGCCCGGTTCGCGAGCAGCATGCGAAGCACGTCGTACATATGCTTGACAGCGAACTTGGCATAGCTTCTGCACTCTTCGGTTTCCCGGAGGTGCACGGGGACGCCGTACGCCTGGAGATCGTCCATGATCCATCCTTCGTAAGCGATGCGGCCCATGGCCAGCTCGTTCTCGCAGTAGAGCATGAGCATGACGAGAGATCGCACGACAATGCTCGGCGTGCGACGGGAGAATCGCATGAGCGCATTGTACATGGCAAAGAGGGTGTCCGTGTTGCGCAGTGCGCACGCCGTTTGCATGTCTGCAATAAAGTTGGCAAAGGCGAGCTGCGCTGGAGCTGTCTCGCACGTAGGGCCGGCGCGTGGTGGAGCGGACGCCAAAAGCTTGCGGTGAATGTCTGCATCGAAAGCCGCCTTCCACCGTTCCTGCGGCTCGATGTCGGAGACGCTCGCGGGGCCGACGATGGGTACCAGTTCGGCCATTTGGGCCCAGAGTTTCTCGGCCGTCGACCATCCCTCGATGTTGGGCCGCAGCATTTCATGGAGGGCCTGCAGGTACAGAGCCCGAAAGAGCAAGTGCTGGGCAATGCGCTCACACTTGCCTGCAAATGCCTTGCGGCCCGAGGCCTGCGCGGCGCGCAAGACGTCCTGCGCGAAGTTGATCATTTCCAACGTGCCCGGTACATCGGTGTTTTCGCCCAGAGGAAGTCCAAAGGTCTGGGAAGACCAATCTTCTTCCTCGTAAATGTCACCGCGACGGATGCAGAGCCTAGCGACTCCGCAAGACTTGATGATGCTCGTGAACAGTACGAAGGATACCGAGGCGAGCACGACCTCGTCGGTGTCATCCTCGAGAAGAGCAAAGGGTTGACTTGCATCTTTGGCGGTGTTCGCGGTGGCAGATTTCTTTTCGGATTTGCTCGCGGGGGCGGGGGTGTCGGGCTGCTGGTCCTGCCAGCGCTTGAAGAGATCCCTGACAAAGGGCTTGAGCAGGCTCTGGGTCTGAGGGCAGAGATGCGCACATTCGTAGACCGATGCGGCCAGCAAGTGTCCGTCGTGCCAAGCGAGCTCCCTGATGAGCACTTGGGCCGCGACCCAGTCGAGCTCCTCGAGGCTCTCCACGGGGACGCGGATCTTCCCCTTTGCGAGCCTGTGCGCGAGGTCCTCGTAGGCGTCCGCGTTCATGCCGGTGTCCATCTTGGGGGACATGAGCTCCAGCGCGTTCATGCTCTCCTGCAGCGTGAACCCCTCCCGCATGACCATGCCGCCCAGCCCGAGCGCCTCGCACAGGGCGCCCACCTCCGCCGTCGCGTCCTGCCAGCGCCCGCGCTCGCCGTCGCCGCCCTCGCTCTCGCCGCCCTCCATCTTGCCCTCCGTCATCATCCGCCGCCGCCGCGCGCGCGCGCTCGCCGTCCGCCCTCGCGCCTCGAGCTCGCCCGCCACGTCGCGCAGCCGGTCGCGGCGCGCGGGGTCGGCGCGGTCGATGGCGGTCTGCTCCGCGGCGGCTGCATCCTCGTCGCCCTCGCCCTATCCTCGTCCACGTTTTCGAACGAGACGAGGATTCAAACGAGGATTTCAAATCGATTTCAAACGAGGCTTGAGACGCAGGGCCGCGCAGGCAGCCAGACAGACAGACCTCCATCCCTCGCGACGCGCGGCCCCGCCCGCGGGCGACGCGGCGCGGGACGATGCTGGCGCGCGCGGCGGCGGCGGCGGCGTGGCGCGGGCCCGCGGCGGCGCGCAGGGTGTCCACCTTCGAGGTGCTGCGCGAGGCGACCCCGAACCCGCGGAGCATGAAGTTCACGCCGGCCGACGGCAGACTCCGCCTGCTGCGGCCGCGCGCCGCGGCGACCTCGGTGCAGGTGGGGCCGGTGAGCGAGGCCGCCGCCCTCGCGCACAAGCTCGCGGCGCCGTCCATCGTGCGCGAGCTGCAGAACAGCGGCGTCGGGCCGCTCTCGAATGCCCTCGTCACGGACGACTTCGTGTCGGTGACGGTGCGCGACGACGTCGAGGACGACGAGGCGTGGGACGCCTTCGCGGAGGCCCTTGGCGCAGCGCTGGAGCGCGACCTCGGCGACGAGAAGTGGAAGGCCGTCTACGCGGAAAGCGCTGTCGTTGACGACGGCGACGACAATGACCAGAAGGGAGAGGAGCAAAGCCAGGCAGAGTCTGCCGTCGATGACGCTCAGGATGACGCTGACGCTGACGACGAGGTGGAGAGCCTTATCAAGGAGATCCTCGACGAACGAATAAGGCCGAATCTGCTCATGGACGGCGGCGATGTCGAGTACCGCGGCTTTGATGCGGAAACAGGGACAGTCAAGCTGCGTCTTGTCGGCGCCTGCGTCTCGTGCCCGAGCTCTACTGTGACGCTTCGTTTTAGCGTGAAGAACCTCCTCGTGCACATGATCGACGAGGTCCGTGAGGTTGAGCAGGTCTTTGACGAGGAAGATCTCGTTTCTGACTATGGCGAGTCCTGGACGGGGTGATTGAGCGCCCACGCGTCCTTTTGTCTGTCTCTATTTGTTTGCTTGCTTGCTTGATTGTATGTATCTATGTCTGTCCGTATATCCACAGAAATTGGAGCAGCATCGGCAACAGTATCGTCGGTTCTTTCTCCTTCTCCTTCTCCTTCTTCGCCCGATCATTTTGCCATTTTGGGGCTCCCACGTCGCCCTCACTGTCAGTCAACCCTATTTGGAGTCTATATTCCACAGTCACGTCACATCTAGTCATTTCACTACTTCACACATCTCCACCATCCAACCAAACGACACCACCCCCTCGCACTCCATCCATACAGTGTTCCCTCGATCTTATCCTGTCTTGCCTTGTCTTCTCCCGCTCCCATCCCATCCCATCCCACCTCCTCTCCTCCCACCCCCTTCCTCACTAGCACCTCCCCACCGCGACTACCACCAGAGCCGCGACCCCCGCCTGCACCCAGCGGCCCTGCCTGCCCCTGCTGCCGCGGCAGCGAATAATAAAATAAAAAAAGCGAGAGGAAGCAAAGGACAGATCACCAACTAACCAGGCAAGG
>BGKB01000004.1:0-121951 GCA_003116975.1 Aurantiochytrium sp. KH105
TAAAAAATTTCAAAAAAAAATTCCCGAAGAAGGCCTAGCCCTAAGCTAGTAGCAATTTACCCGAGCTAGTGTTGGGATGGAAAAACCTGGAAATGAGATCTTTGACCAAAGGAAGGACTCTCGACGAATCACAAAAGTCCAAAAGAACAAAAAACATAGTTATGACAACAGGCGAGTCTAGCGTGTGAAATCTTCCTCGGGCTCGGGAGCCCGCTCGAAGATCGCTGGCACTTGCGCGGACAGAGCTCCGCTGGAGCGCCGACTCGAGCGCGTACTGTCCCGACTGGCGCCTCTCGATCGCGAGAGACTGACGCGGCTACTTTGCGAACTCTGGCGCGACGCGGATGAAGCGCGCCGCGTTTGATTGGTGTCGCTCGACCGTCGACTCGCTCGACTCGTGTGGGAGGACCGACGACTCATGGACGAATCACGCCGTGCTTGGTTGGCTTCGCTTGATCGACGACTGGCTCGGGTGCTCCACGAGGTGCGAGCAGAGACGACCGATTTTCGCCGCGTCTGACTGGCGTCGCTTGATCGACGACTTGCCAGGCTGCTGCGCGGGCTCCGAAGGGAGACGGAGGACCCTCGATGTGCTTGGCGAGCGCTCGCCTCAAACGTCTCAGCATCCTCCTCGTCCTCCTCACCATCATCATCATCATCAAACAGCTGCCCATGGTCGTCGTCGTCGTCTACCTCATCATCCACATTCTCTTCTTCCTCTTCTTCGTCGTCGTCATCGTCGTTGTGGAGAGTCGCTCTTTCTGGGATTTCCTCGAGTTGATTTTCAGGGCCCCGTCGCGCAGCGGAATTATGCTTTTTGCGCAGCGAGTCGCGTCGCCCGAGCGAGGCGCGCTGAGGTGTCTCGGACGTCTGCGGCTTGAAATCGTAAATGCGCTTGGTATTGTTCAAAAAGTCATCTTGCGTCATGGACCCGTTTGAAAAGTCGTATCCTGTGGAAACCCAGCGCTCACAAACGTCATTGTACGACCACACGGCAGAGCGATTCGGAAGAAGGACAACTGGGTCCGCAATGGGTTCGCCTTTCAAGTCAACCCACTCACTCGCATCGCCTCGGGCATCCTCGTCACGCTCCGCTTCCTCGAGCTTGCCAAGTTGCAAGTACGCAACGACAGCCTCCATTCGGTCTTGGCGCTGCCACTCGGGCCATGTGGCAAGCCAGGCCTCGAATTGCTTCTCCGTGATGGCCAACGCTTCGCGCTTGGCCGCGGCGATCATGCCGGCGCTAATGGGAACGTGATTCGAGTAAATCATGGCTTGAGAGGAGACCGGGAGGTCGAGGCTCTCCCGCAGGTCAATCTCGAACCGCAGGTAAACACATACATCGTCAACGCCACGATTCTCCCCGTTGATGAAACGCTCCACGTGCTCGTGCACAATGTTGAGACGCATGATGCCGCGACCCAGCTTCCGCAGCTTGGCGCGGTCCCCCCTGGCGTGGGCAACGGCGGCAACGAGCTGCATTTGGCCCAGAGCCCAAATTGGTTTGTCAGCGCATGCGTCGGTAGCGTCGAGCATGCGCAAAACAATCTCGTCACGCGCGATGGGATCTCGCGCAATGGTCTCGAGTACCTCTTGAACGCGTGACTTGAGGTCTTCGCGCAGTTTTTCTTCTCGAAACTCTTGCGAAGACAAGAGCATTGAGAGAAAGTGCAAGACTCCTCGAAGGTAGGCCGGATCGATGTACGGTTCGAGATCAACGACCTGGACATTGAACTCGCGTGCGACATCAAAGAGCGTGCTTAATTGAACGTCGCCTCCTCGTGGGCCGACCGTGGCGCCCAGCTCTTGCAGCAGTTGAGCGTCGTTGCCGAGATACACCATTACGTTAGAATCCGACCCAATCGCGCGTAGAGCCTGCAACTCGTCACCCACGAGGCTTGTGTTCGCGATGTTTAGCACGAGACGCTCCGACCGTGGGGTCTGAAAAGGCTCCAACGGAAGGGAAAAGATATTCACGCAATTTGTCAAATCCATGAGGTTCCCATGAAGTACGAGCGAAGAGGGCACATACGAGAGCGAGTCGCAGCCGCTCGCAATCAGGTCGCCCTTGACGGTGAGACCTTCCGGCAAGGCCTGCAGCGCGGCGCAGCCGCGCAAAATCAAATTGCCTTCCACCACAAGATTGTCCGGGAGCTTGATGAGACTCGTGCACGAGGTGAGGTTCATATTCCCTCTCACGCGACGGAGCGAGTCGGGAATGGTCAAGAGCATGCTGCAGGAATGCAGGTTGAGGGGCCCGGTTTCCGTCCAAAGAGGCAAAATTGTTAGCGCCGAGCAGTCCCGCAAGTGCACTTCTCCGGATACCTCTAGATCTGGCGGGAGTTCCAAGACGATGCCTTGAGAGTCCAGGATGCAAAGTCTTTCCACTGACACATTGGTGCCCCAGCCTGCCACACCAATGTTATTGAGCATGAGGCAATTTTGCACGCGAAGGTCATTGGGAATGATGACATGAGCGGGTCCATCGTCACGGTTCTCATGCGAGGGCATGATGGCCATGTCACCTTCTACGATT
The DNA here is from genome assembly GCA_003116975.1 of Aurantiochytrium sp. KH105. Classification (NCBI taxonomy): domain Eukaryota; class Bigyra; order Thraustochytrida; family Thraustochytriidae; genus Aurantiochytrium; species Aurantiochytrium sp. KH105. The sequence goes on from BGKB01000004.1 coordinate 2,537, forward strand.
GTGCCGCTTTGCAACTGTCCTGCCTCGCTTGCGATGGGGACGGCAACGAGCAGGTCCCCACGGACCACGCGCAAGCGGGGAAAATCTTTGCAGAGATTGAGGCGGAGAGGTGTATTGGGTGCTGCGCGTACCTCAAGCGTGGCCTGGTCCTTGCGCCAGGCCATCCACTCGACGGGGCCGCTCGACAGGGCGGCGGCAGTCTCGGGGCTGTTCATGCCGCGCAGTGCTTGCGCCATGGTCCGCTGCCGCATGGCGCGGAGACATTGCGTGCGAAAGGGCATGTGGCGCAAGCACCATTGTCCAGCCTTGGAGCAGCGCGATGCCATTCTCGAGGGGCGCAGGCTGTCCACGGCACCTCGCACTTGGCCTGCGCAAAAGCCTGCGCAGCCGCTGCAGCACTCGACCATGTCCGACCGGCAGAGCGAGAGGGAGCAATGCCGCCAGTTCTGCATCACAGAAAGGCACTCCTCAAAGCCCGCACTGCACGAGGGAAGACACGGCTTGAAGGGCTTTGCGGCCACGATGCAAAAGGGCGCCAAAATGGCGAGCGGGATCAAGGTGACGCCCGAGATAAAAGCGGGGACACAGTGCAAACATTTCCCTGCGTAGCCGTCAATCTCGCACGTGTGCTCGTCGGGGTCGCTGCAGGGCCGACGCAGCGAAAGCTCGCAATCGTCCACTCCCGACGACTCCACGTACTCGCACATACAGCATATTGTAATGGGAAAACACTCCAGAGCGACCTGCATGATCATGCACATGGAGCAGCAGCCCGTGCAATAGTAATCCATGCCTTCTTCGTCGTAGAATTCTTCTCCATTGATGAGGCCACGGCACACGCAGACGCCGCCCAAGAGGAATTCGGAGTCGTCCGTTTCCAGGTCCGAGCAAGGTAGGCATTCGATGTTCTCTATCGTCTTTTCCAGGCACGCATGCTCCTCAATGCCACGGCCGTGCGACCGCTCCTCGGCGTTTACTGCCGTGAGCAGGCTGCTGTTCACCAGACCGCCCACGTCGCCGCTGCTCCACGTCATTCTGCTCCCTGCGCCCGCGTCGCGTCCTCCTCGCCGTCCTTTTCCGTGTTTGTCCCCGCGTGGGTTCTCCCGCCGCGAATCCGCCTTGATCGATCTTTTCTGTCCAAACCGGTCGCCCGGCGCTCGCTTCTGCCCTTCTGCCCGCTCCCTCCCCCCTCGCCGGGCCGCGCCCCCGCGAGGCGCCGCGCTCCGCGCCTCTCCCGCCCTGCGAGGCCGGCGCCGCTCCGGGGCCAGCACGTGCGACGTACGTACTCGCTCTGCCTGCCGCCGCGCCCTGCTCTCCCTCTGCCCTCTCCCTCTCCTTGTTTCCTTCGTGTCCCCTTCTTCTCGCTGCGAGTTGAGTTGCTGCTACTGATAACGCCTGGCTGGCGCGACGCGGCGCTGGGATCGCCCGCCGCCTTGCCTTTCGCTTTTGCCTTGCCTCGGCGCGACGCAGACGCGCGCTGCCGCGGCCACCTCGCGCTAGCCGCGCGGCGTGCGCGGGCCGCGGGGCGGGCTGCCGGCCGGCCGCCCGGCCTCGAGTTGCCTGCTCGCTCGCTCGAGTTGGTCGGGCGCTCGGCGTGGAGATAGGCTGGGATGGTCGCTCGATTGGCCGGGGTCGTTCTCCTCACGCTGGCCCTGCTGGCCTCCCTCGTCTCCTCCAAGATCTCCGGTTCGCATTCGGGTCCTCCTCTCCTTCTCCTCCCAACTTCGGCCACTGCTTCCTTCCTTTTCGTTCTCTGTCTGTCGAGCTATTAGTCTGTCTGTCAGTCAGTCTGTCAGTTTGTTTCACAGGTGGAGGCTGTCATCAGCCAGCCAGGCACAAGGAGGACACTGCAAGTGGCAGTGGCAGGCGACGCGAAAGACAAATATACTATACACTCCAGAGCGTCCGGAATCTGCGCAACCCTTTTTGTTTCAAAAATGAAAAAATCGGGAAAAAAGTGGCGAAAGATCTTTTGGTTCACATCATCAATCAATGGTGGCTCTGGAGAAAGATAAAGAGAGCAAGCGGCAAGAGAGACGCAGAAACGAGCGAGGCCCCAGAGGGTGTAGCGGTCTGTTCGTCATCGTCGCACGGACCAAAGTTTCCCGTCCCTTCGTAGCCGCCAGAAATGACGCTGTTGGGCAAAACTGGTTGCGGACCGCAGAGGTTGTTCCCTCCAAGTGAGCTGCGTTAAGCGTACAATGTCAGCTCTGGGAGTCAGGTCTCGAAAGAAAGAAAATAGGGGCGCACTTACATGATCCGGAGTCGTGAGAGACTGCTGATACTCTCTGGCAGCGAGACAAGCTCATTGTCGGCCAGCAGGCTGTCATGGGTGTCAGGATAGGCTGCTTTGAGATACAAGGCGTTTTACCAAAACGTACAGTTGTTCCATATCGAAAAGTTGCCCAATCAATGTCGGCACTCTCTTGAGCCGATTGTCCTCGAGCGATCTGATTGCGGCAAGGTCAGCGCTAAGCTAGGTGATTGCCTTCCATATCGTATGCGCACTTACAGCATCCACAGAGTAGTCTTTTCCATGAGCTCGTCCGGAAGCTCGCTCAGTTCGTTAGACGACGCATAGCTTATGTTCCCTCGGCCCCGCATATCACCAAACGTAAGTTAGCCTTGGCCTTTCCTGATTCCCCATTCGGCGCTTCCACACTTACAGCAAGCCCAGACCTGGCACAGTGAGGACGCCGGCAGGAAGTTCTGTGAGCCCATTCGCCGAAATGTTGCTAGCCCCTCAAACGCTGACATGTTAGCACTATGAAAAAAGGTCCGTAGTTCGAATAGACGTCGAGGAAACGTACAGCGAGGTCAGACTCCGCATAAGCTCCATCGCGGGGAAAACGTCGTCGTCCGTAAAGGCATTTGCGTCGAGCCGTCTTAATGTGGGTGTCAGCTTTCAAAGGCCTTCCTTTTATTTAGTTTATAAACCCAGCGCATGCAAACGACGCATGCGAAAAGATTCAGAGAGGGCGGAGAAAAAGAAAGAGGAAACGTACAGTTTTTGGAGATTTCCCATTTTTCCAATGCTTGTCGGCAGGCTCGAGAGAAGGTTCGATTGAAGGTTACTGTCATCGTATCATTCGCGTCAGACAGATCTTTAGTGCCCAATACACACTTGCAATTACACGTACATTTCATCCACGCCAATCAGACCGATGATCTCGCTTGGAAGGCTCTGCAGTCTGTTCGAGTTGAGATTCCTGTGCTCCATTTCAGGTCGACGCGAGTCAGTCTCTCCTTGCCTTGCCAGCGCAGACTCGTAAGCCCTTGGACGCTTACAATGTATACGAAAGATTCTTGAGCTGTCCAATGCCACTTGGAAGGGCAGTGAGCTGGTTCACTCCGAGATTTCTGCCAAGGGAGAGAAAACATGAGCAAACATGAGAGCAGAGCGCGCGAGCGTTCGTCAGTGTCAAACGAAACAAAAAAATGTAGATATCTCGATGCCACGGGGTCGCAAGAACGTACATAAAGCGGAGCGCTGTCAGTGCACTGATGCCATCGAAAAGGCTCGCGAGTGCATTGTTGTTAACGATGCTAAAAAGACACGAACCTGTCAGTATACTTCGCCGACTCGACATGTGCGTGCAGAATGACTTACAGATACTGCAGGGCCGTAAGTTTCGAGAGTGATGCAGGTAGAGCTTGGACGTTATTCGATGCGAGCATGCTGTAATTGGGAAAAGGTCGTCAGTACACGTATGTTGCACGAAAGGTCAAGAACGTATGCATGCCAAACCTACAGGCTGCTTAGTCGGGTCAGACTGCCAAGAGAAGAAGGTAGCTCTTGAAGACCATTGTCATCGAGATCTCTTTGTATGTCACAACCAAACGTAAGGTTACGCGATGCAGACCAAGTCAGTCTCAGCAAAATTCTGACTCTCCGTGCGGTGAAAGGACGTACAGATACGTGAGGTTGGTCAACGTTCCAATTTCGGAGGGCAAGCTCGCGAGCATGTTTGATTGCAAGTTGCTGTTCAGAGGATAAAAGGGTTACATTGTGAGATTGTTTTCGTCCGGGAACCGGCGACGCACGGAAAAAAGAAAAAAAAAAAACGTACAGATGTTCCATGCCTTCAAGACTGCCAATGCTGCTGGGGACCGACGCTAGCTGATTCTTGGTCACATCTCTTTGTTGAATTTTAGATCGTCAGTCAGTCCTTAGCTCTCGTTCATTGCGAACAGAAAAGTCTACGTACAATCGTGTGAGCGTTGTCAGGGCTGAAATGCTGCTCGGAATCTCTGCGAGGAGATTCGTGGCCATATTCCTATTGCGAAACAGTGTGCAAAGGTGAGTGAGACAGGGCATAGAGCAACGGGGACCAAGAGCCCACGTACAGTGTATTGAGCGAGGTCAGGGCTTGGAGGCCCTCGGGAAAGCTTGCGAGGCTAGCATTGCGAATGGTGCTGCAGAATATTCAAGCAAAGTTGAGAAGACCATACGTCAGCCATCCAGTGTCACAAAGGCGGAAAACTTTACACGACGTACATGGAGGTCAGAGACGTGAGGGAAGACAACGCGGGCAAGGCATCGGAGGTGTCCAAGTCAAGACACGAGATTGCCGTGCTCACACTTGCAGAGCACGTCGCTTCGGGTTCGCACGTGCACGCCGAGCTTACATGCCTTGCGCTCAGCGCGAGCAAAAGGCCCACCGTCATCATCCAGATCATCCTCATGGTTGCACAGCAAGAGGTCTCGGCTGGTTTTTGATCTGCCTCGGCAGCAGCGTCGCAGTCCCTCTCTCTCTCTCTCTCGCTCGCTTACTAACAGTAAAAGAAGGAAGGAAAAAGAATGTACCACCAAGCCCGTGCATTTCTCTCTTGATGCTTCCTCTTGGCGAGCTGGAAATCTTCATTCTCGGCACGCCGCTTCCGCACGCGTGCGAAGTATAATCCAGCTGTAGTTGCACCTGGCTGCTCGTGTCGAGGAAGAGTTGATTACGAAACGGGACACTACGGCTTTCGCCCCTGCACATAAAAGGGGCACCCGCCTCTACCAAAATGGCACCAATGTCTTGAGCGCCTCGTGCAAGCCGTCCAGCGCCGAGCTGGCCGCTGTGTGCTGTCAGTCTGTATCGCGCAATAAATCACCATTCCAACGTCAACAAATGTTGACGCACACCCTCTTCGAATACAAATGTTTACATTATGAAAATGCGTTGCGCCCACGGCCTCCAGCCACCCGCGAGTGGCTGGCTGGCTGACAGGACAAGGACAAGGACAAGGACAAGAGGACGAGGGGAGCGGAGGAGAGAACCAGGACGGCCATTCCTTCAATGCTTGCGGCGCGGGCGCTTGGGCGAGACGCAGGGGCCTGCGCGGCAGTCTTCCGTCGCGGCGGGGGATCGCACGCACGCTGCGCGAGCACTGCGCTTCTGCGAACTCTGACCGGCAAGACTGGCAAGAAGCCCAAGGTAGAGAAGAAAAAGACCATGCCCAAGGAAAAGCGCCGCAGGCCCGTCACCCGGGCCGCAGGCCCGCTGCCGAGCGGTGCCGGCGGTGGTCTGGGCCAGCACTTTCTCAAAAACCCTCTCGTGGTCAATGGTATCGTTGGCAAGGCCAATCTCAAACCGCATGAGACCGTCCTCGAGGTCGGTCCCGGTACCGGAAACATGACCGTCAAAATGCTCGAGGTTGTAAAAAAGGTGATCGCCGTGGAGCTTGATCCACGCATGGTTGTCGAGGTGCAAAAACGTGTGCAGGGTACGCCTTTGGAGCAAAAGCTTCAAGTTATTCACGGCGATGTGCTCAAAGTGGACCTCCCCTTTGTCGACGTGGTCGTGGCCAATATTCCGTACCAGATCTCATCAGCACTCACCTTTAAGCTGCTGGCACATCGTCCTCAGTTTCGTTGCGCCGTCATCATGTTTCAAGAGGAGTTTGCGCAGCGTCTCACGGCCCAGCCCGGCGAAAAAATGTATTGTCGTCTCTCGGTCAATGTCCAGCTCCTTGCACGCGTGTCACAGCTCATGAAGATCGGTCGTAACAACTTCAAACCCCCGCCCAAGGTCGACTCTCGCGTCGTGCGTATTGAGCCTCGCAACCCGCCCCCTCCCATCAACTTTGCCGAGTGGGATGGGCTCTTGCGCATCTGCTTCAACCGCAAAAACAAGACGCTTCGCGCCAATCTCGTCAACAAGTCTGCTCTCACGCTCATGGAGTCCAACATGCGAACGTATTGCGCTCTGAAAAACATTCCCCTTCCTGTCGTTTCTGATGCTCCTGCTGATGCAGCAGGTGCGGTCGATGATGAGAACAACCAAAGTGATACCGAAATGGGTGATGACGCCGATGCCAAGAATCCGCGTCGTGCGCTTGCGGCGCACATTAAGCGTCTTGTTACTGAGGCGCTCGAAGCTTCTGGCCACGCCGACTCTCGCGCCGCCAAACTTCATATTGACGATTTTCTGGCGCTTCTCAAGGAGTTCAACGAGCGCAACATTCGCTTCTCTTCGTAACAATGTAATATTCGGCGTTGGCCGTCTTTTCTTTCCCATCATATTATTCCCCACTCACAACCAAGATCGATCAGACGAGAAAATGTATGTGTGCGCATGCTGGCTGGCAGGCAGGCAGGCAGGCAGGCAGCATGAAAAATCGATGTCTGACAAGGATGGATCAAGCTTCGTCGACCTGTTTTTCTCTTTTATTTGTCTTGGACTCACAGTCAACGAGACCATAAATCGGTAATTATAAAGGCAATGGACGGAGCTGCACAGGGCCGGGGGAAGGGGCGTTGTTGGCGGGCCTCTGTGCTGATAGTCGAGCCCAACTCGTATTTGGATAATAGTTGATTGTAACCATTCTTATTGTTTTTACTATATAACCTCTAGGGTCGACCATCTGAAATTGTTAGGACAGCTTCGAGCTGCTTTTCGAGTTCATCAACGTCGTATTCTTCTTCAAAAAGGTCATCATCATCACCACTATCATCGCTGTCAGTTTCAACACCATCTTCAATCGAGGATTCACTACGAAACTCCTCTATGACACGATCACGTGAGACGATAATCCGCTTCACCAAGTCTCGACCAGAGGGTTGCTCGAGTTTGATGAACTCGGCATCGAGTCTCTGCTTCACATCTTGGAGAGTGGTGTCCTTCGTGTATTGCCTTGCAATATTTCCTTTCACGTAAGCCCAAATCAGTTCGATGGGCTGCAGATCCGAGTAGTGAGGTGGTGTGAAGAGGACGCGATGCCCTGCCCTCTGTGCTGCCTCGATCACTTCCGGCAGCACCTTCTCCTTGATCCAGTTCTTCAGCAGAACTTTCAGCTGCGCAACTGTGCTCGTTGCGTCGTGCGGTATCTGATATTGATAGAGCGCTGCAATAACCTCCCGTTTCTTTAGCTTCGCGACGTCGGGTGCGGTTGGCGGCAGCGTCTTGTGGTAGCTCGCATTGTCCATTATGATCAGGGACGGCTCATGAAGGTTAGGTAGGAGCTGCGTCCGCCACCACAATGCAAAATTAGTCCCGTTGAAGTTCTTGTGGTAGTCTCCTTTGCTCGCGTCAGCTGCTTGCGGACAAAACGTCCAAACAGAGCCTGGCACGAGGCCAGCTTCACGATCTGGGTATTTTGGACTCGAATTCTGAATGGCAGCCAAAATACAATACCTACGTCCCTTGTGTTGAACGCGCGTCGTTGTGTCTTCCGCGTCCATTGGATCAAATAGACTTTTGTCAAACCTATGGTAGTGTTGATGCACGTATGACTCATCAAGATAGACCTCCCTTAGCTGCAACTCAGGCGGAAGGGATCGATTCTGTAAGAGTCTGACGATGTAATCGTCGCGCAGAGCAATATGTTCGANGCTTCGTCGCGATCTGCACGCCGTCGACTTTTTCCAGTTCATCTTAAAAAGCGCCGCTTCTCGCGTGGACGGAAGGAAAAATTAGAGGCTAATTACCGATTTATGGTCTCGTTGACTGTCAAGAGCACAACATCTCCAAGAAAGACTTCATCATCGATACAATATGCATCCTCACTTGTTTATATACCTGCATGCTTTCTCTCCTTCGCCCCTTGCTCACTGTCAGTTGCTTGCGTGTTTGACTTGCTTGATCGTCCCGCCCTTGGCCATGCGACCCAGCTTACTCTACTCCTACTGGTCCTACTACGGAAATATCTTCCTGCGTCGGCAGCAGGGTTCGTAGGGAATCCCTAGACGAAACTATAGGACGCGGCGGAGAGTAGCCTCCGTGACCGCCTGACCCGACTGTCGTGCGCGCGACGAGTCAAGCAAGCCCTCCACGGTCGCGCCAACCCCAGACCCGACCCGGCCGCGCAGGTCGAGCAACAGCTGCGGCGGCGCCAGGAGCCCCAGTTTACCACCAGCTGTAGCGCGCGCGAGCAGTCTGTGCGCGGCCAGGCAGCCAGGCAGCCAGGCAGCCAGAAGCGCAGCATCGAGCCAAAGCCCGCGGGTCCGCCGACGACGCGGACAATCTTTGCGCAGCCCGAAGGCGTCCACGCGAGGCGTTAAACGCGAGTCGCGAGACACGCACAAGAGCGCCAGGGAGGATGGCGTACCTGCAGCTGCAGAGCTCAGCAGACTACTCTGTGCACGAGGCCTTCGAGGTGGATACTGCAGATCATGATGACCATACTTTCAATGGCATCATGTTCGACGTCGGCATCCGCTCGATCCTCCCCGTCGAGTACGTGGAGCTTGACAAAGTCTGGGTGCGCGGCATGCTGGGCACGCTAAACGTCTATGTCTGCGAAGGCTCTCATGTGGGCTACCACGATGACAAGACCCATTGGAAACGTGTCTTTAATGCGAACGTGCCTCCTAGCATGGACACCTTTGTCCCGCTCGAGCTCGATCCCGCACCACGAGTCCCTCCGGGCGAGCGCATTGGAATTTACGTGCATAGTTCCCGCAACGATGACCGAGGCATCGTTTACGACAACAAACGGGGAGAGACATCCCACGAGGACAACATTCTTCAGGTCTACTCTGGGGCAGCGCATATTAGCTCGAGGCCTTTCAATATCAACGGCATGTGGGGCTATGGCTGGCGCCCAGATCGTGAGTTTGTAGGCCGCATCTCCTACGGCGCGCGCTATCTCATGTGGCGTCCTGATGCGGAGATTCACCATCGCTTCCCAGCAAAATTTCGACGCGCTGCATACGCCCTTACGCAATGCTCGATGCGTAAGGGATGTCCACTTTCCTGGGTTCCGCTCGAAATCACATACTTTGTGCTCAACATGTGTCCGTGGGACTGGTTTGGAGACCTCGAGGACGACGAGCGTCCCGCCACGTCAGAAGAAGGGGAAAACGCCATGTCCGACGAGGATCACGGGGGTTGGCATCCGTACTACCGTCTTCGGATCGAGGAGCACAGACAATCCTCGCGCAGACTTCAAGAGGCGCGACGAAGGAGAGCCGCGAATGAAGAAGACGAGCCATCTGACAGCGACGAGGATTACGTCGATGACGAGGACGAAGACGACAATGATGATGATGATGATGATGGTGTCGACGACGATGACGACGACGACGATGACGACGACGATGACGCAGCGCGCGAAACCATTGTTATTGACGAGCACTTTCTCAGCCAACATGGCATACAGTGCGCGCAACAGTAAGAAAACAAAGATGAAGAGAAAAGGTAAAAATGACCTAATGGAAACGTTGAGGCTCTTTTTCCATAAAATAAAATAAATTCTGCGAATTTTTCTTTGTGTCGTTTCAAAGTATAGAATTGGCCCACCCACCCGGCCACTGGTAATAAGGTTTGCATGATAGCTACCAAAGGAAACGAAACTGTCTACGGTTCGCACTACCAGTGAACAGCGAGTGAACGGAGGGGCGAACAGGTAACGCATGCAGCGAGGGCCTGACGAATTCTGTCACCGACCATGGGACCCAATTCTTCTTCTTCTTTGATCATATTTTTCCGTTTCGTTTCGTGTTACACATGCCATGATGTGGAGCACGCAGGCAAAGAAGCAAGCATGCAAGCATGCTTAAACGAAGACACGAAAAACAAGCAAGCATTCCGCTTTTCACCAAAGTCCCAATCATCGCTACACGCGTGCGCACGCGCGCGCAATGCGCCCTATCTCGCTACAAAGCCACGATGCGCAGGCGGTGACGGACTTTCCTCGCCTCGTTGCTTCTCTCAAAGCAACTTCGTACGTGCTCTTGGTCGCACTCACGCTCGTCCCACTTCTTGCGAATGAGTCGCGCATTCTTCATGAGCATGTCAATGCGCAACCATGGGTTCATCAGCACGACCTGCGCTCGCAAGAGGCACAAGCCGACCATACCTTGGCATCATTGCCAGTTGCTTCTCATGCTTTGGGTCCCATGTCATCGGCGGGCGAGGCATCTCCGGAAAGATCAATAAGGAGAAGAAGATCAGCTCGAAAGAACTCAAAAGCAAGCGCACCACGACCATCTATATCGGGCGTCAAGACATCTTCACCGAGCTCAAGTCTTTCTGTTAAAGCCTACTCGCAAAACCCCACGTCTAGTGATCAGACATCGGCTCCGGTACCTGCGACACTGCGAGCAGCACGCCAAGGTCCGGACTCAACGCCTCGTCCTTCCTCCTCCAGGACGGAACGCTTGACAGCTAGACCCTCGTCTTCGACGCCTCGTCCCTCGTCCTCCAGGACAGAACGTTTGGCAAGTCCGACTTCCCGTCCAACAAAGAGAAAACCGACACTTCGTCCAACAAAAAGGCTTCCAACACCCAAGCCCACTTTGCACGAACGACTAAGCGATCCGCCAAAGCCGTTGTCTCGGGCGCACATTGAGCCTGTTCGAACGGTCGCGCCAACTCCCTTCCAGAGCGCCAACGTGTCAACACCAACAGGTTCACCATCACAGCCTCTTTCGAATCCATCCGGAAACGATGACCTCGCAGCAGGATCTTCTCCAAGAGTAGCAAGCGCACGCGCAGCAGCGATTCCTCCCAACAATGTCGCAGATCAAAGCCACCGAACGACTACCACCAGTCATGCGGCGCTCAATTTCACAATGCGCGCGGCGATATCCGAGCCGACGCAGCAGGCGCAAGTTGCAGCACGACAAACGATTGGCTTTGCTCCCTCGAAAGCACCACGTGATGCATCAAAAGAGTCTTTTGCGGGAAACGCACGCACCAACTTTGCTAATTTTACACCGTCGTGGCTTACTGTCCAGTCCCGTCAAGTGAATGTCGCGACACTTGACGAACAAGAGCTCGCGAGCCTACGCGACGGTTTTGTGGTGGACCAAGCCACGGCCGAGCTGCCATGGTTCTCGCAAGAGAGGCCAAGCAAGCACTACTATTACGAAAAGGAGACGCGACGCAAGATTCGTGTGCTCGCACGTCAGGCGTTGAGGAAGATCGAGGAGCAAGGCGGCGTCTCCTGCATTCCGGCAATCTGCAAGACGCCCAATGGGTTTTACGAGGCTGACGATCCGATTAGCAAGCTCTTCCTGGCAAGCTTTCCAGGTTCTGGGAATACCTGGCTTCGCATGATTTTGCGGGCAGGAACACGGCACTACACGGGCTCGCTGTATGCGGACAAGCGCCTCTCAAGCTTTCAAGGCTTTGCTGGCGAGCTCCTCGCCGCCTCGGATCCGCGTACCTCCATCGTCAAGTCGCACTATCCCATGTGGAATGTGGGTGCGCCTGCGCAGCACTCCGATTTTGCGGGTAGCATCTTTATTGCGCGGTCGCCCTTTGACGCCATCTTGGCGGAACTCCATCGCATCTACTCGGGAGAGAGCCACAAGGGCGTAAGCGCGCAGTCGAAGATTGCTTCGGACGGCATGCTCCGCGCGTTGGGACTCGCTGAGCGGTACACTGAGACGGTTCACTTTTGGGAAGGTCTCAACGCCTTCAACGCGCGTGGGGGGAGACCGCGCTTCTTTCCGGGTCATGGCGGACGCGATTACCAGGGTCATCGCGTTCGCAACATGACCGATGTTTTCTCGCTTGACATGCGACCCATGCGTAATGGCGAGGGGTTTCCAGTTTTCACCATGTTTTACGAGGACTTTGTGCGAGACTTGGTCCCGGCGCTTGCGCATCTCTTTGCCTTTCTCAAGCTCCAGCATGGCGAGCGAATGCCCTCAGTCTACGATTCGATTGTCTGCACGCTGAGCAAGCAGCAGGCCTTTGCGCACACAAAGCGTGCGGAGCAGCCCGTCAATGCGAACCCTTTTTCGGCAGACGTTGCACGAGAGCTTTGCGAGACCTTTGGCCCTGTATGGAACGAGGCCAAGTGGGGCCCTTGCACGGGCGTCTTGCAGCGCGAGCGGGCTGACGTCCGTGTGCAGGATGAGTGGAAGGCATGGTCCTTTGAGGATGTCTGTGAGGTCCCGGACAGTGCGACGCAAGCGGAATCGTCTCCTCCTTGGTTCGTAGAAAAGTAATCGCAGGTTTTATCGCTGCTTGTTCTGGCTGCTGCCATGGCTGCTGTCTTGCAGCGCATCATCACGTCGATCACTTACGGTTCTCGACGTGCGTCGCGCGTCTCCCGCAGTCCCTTGTGTGGGTGTGGTATGCGTCGGCGGCGGCGGCGGCGCTGTAGCCGCCTAGTCCATTTCTCCCCTCTTTTACCTCTTTGGCGCGCGCCGCGTCTCGAGACGCGGGCCGATGCGAGATCGGCGCCGCGCACGCTCTCTCTCTCTCTCCCTCTCTCCCTCCGCCCCGCTAATCTCACTCGCTCGCTCTCTCGCTAGGCCGGCCTGCAGGAGCAGCCAGAGGCGGCCTCGCAAGACCCGGCCTCGGCCCCCACACGAGCGCCACATCGACGTCCCTGGTCACCCGAGCAGCTCGGTGCGTCGTTCTGTCTGGCTATTGCAGTGGTAGCTGGCTGGTTTCCGCACCCCGACTGCTGCCCAGGCCTGCGCTCCTCCTCTCGTTCTCTCGCCTCCGGCCCGTGACCGCGCGTCGCAGTCACGTCACGTCGAGTCGAGTCATGTCGCGTGCAGCGGTGCGTGCACGCGCCGCCATTCCTGCTTTTCCATGTCGCTCGTGGACTCGCAGTGCTGGACGCGCTGCCATCCAGCCAGCCCCCTCTGCCAATGGCGCAAAGGCCTAAACTCCACTTGCCGCCTCCCATTCCGCACTTGCGGCGCTGCCCCGCCAGCCCCCCCTGCCGTCCGTCCGTCCAGCATCCATCTCTACTCACACACGCACACACTTCCTTCCTGCTTTCGTCTCTGTTTCTCGCGCTAGCCACCGACCGCACCGCGAGACTCTCGCCTCGCCTTGCCGCCGTTTGTTTTGCTCGTGTTCGCGGGCCCGCGCCAAGTGCCGCTTTCGCTTTGCCGCGCTTGTCTGCGCCGCGCTGGCTGCCTGCCTGGGCGAGGTGTGGGTCACGTGCCGCCGGAGGGGAGCAGGAGCAGCGCGGAGAGGCAGAGGCGAGAGCAGCAAAGAAAGCGGAACAGGCGCGCGTCGAGGCGGGCGCGGGTCCAGCCGGCCGGGGCCGCGTGCTCGGCGGCAGCAGACCGCGAGGCCGCAGCGCAGAGCCCGGCGCGGCGAGAGGAGGCGCCGTCGCGAGGCGGCGGCGGAGTCCGGCCGACCGAGAGCGCGGCTGGCGTGGAAGCGAGGGCGCCGCGCCGCCGCGCCGGCGGGGACGATGGTGGGCCTGGCGCTGGGCGAGCCGCTCATCTCGCCGTGGAGGTTCGAGGAGCTCGTGGACTCCACCGAGAAGCGGCTGGAGACGCTGAAGCGGCACGCCGGCAAGCGGTCGAATGCCGAGAAGCGACTCGTGGCCACGCGGGCGCTCTCGCTACTGTACCTGGAACGCGAAGAGCTGGACCGCTGCGAGAAACTCCTGCGCAAGAGCCTGAGCCTGGCGTCCAAGCTCAAGGGCGAGAGCTCGCTCGAGTTCAAGACCCAGCTCAACTACCTCGCCGTGATGCAATGGAAACAAGACAAGGTCAGCGATGCAGAAACCATGTTGCGCGACCTCGTCGCGTCCCTGGAGCGCCACTTGAAGCGCCACGATGGCCGCAAGGGCTTTGAGCAGTTCAACGAGCTCCTTATCCGTGCCATGTTCAATCTCGCCGGCGTCCTGGCGGCCAAGGGCAAGCGACGAGAGGCCGCGCAGGTGGAAGCTGATGCCAGAAGCCGCGCTCGCGCTGCTGGCGTCTCTCGCGAGGAGGACCTTGCTTCGGTGCAATTGCCGGACAGCGTCCGCTCGGGCCCCGATGCGCTGCGCGGGTCGACGCGATCGGGACAGAGCAAGCGCTCGAGCTTTCGCGAGCGAATCTCCTTCATTGTTGGAGGCAGAGGAGGTGGAGGCGCAGACTCTCTCGTCGACGGACACAGTGACAGTATGCGCAACAGCGGCGCTGACTTTGCCTTTTCCATGCCCGGCGCCGCCAGGCGTCCTGCTCAACATGACCAAAGCAGGCACCGTGCCGCCGGCGAAGAGAGCGCTGCGATGCGAACTCCGCTCATCGACCTGCTCGATCACACAGCAGCCCTCCTTGCAGATGCGCGCCGGATAGACCACATTGAGCTGCTCTTTCGAACAGCCCTCACGGGGTCGTACGGCGCGCTCACCAAAGTCGAGGAACAGCGCATCACCGTACGTCTCGCGCTGCTGCTTGGCGCAAACCCCGAGTATCTCGACGAGGCCACGGGCATTTTGGAACGTGCCCTGGCAATTACCGAGGAGCTCTACGGCCTCGAGGACATCCAAGTGGCCGTCGTGGCTGGCGATCTCGGAACGTTTTTTGCGAAGAAGGGCGACCCGGAGCGTGCCGAGGCGCTATTTCTGCGAGCCTTGAAAATCTTCAAGAATCTCGACCGTGCGCACCGCAAGGAGGAGGTCGTCTATAAAAACTTGGGTTTGCTCATGAAAACCAAAGGCCAAAAGGCCAAGGCTGATATTATTGCTCGCATGACACTGGCCATCGATGACGATTGGATTTTCCAGACGAGCGAAAGCAACGTCAGCGTGGAAGCCATTGCGCGCACCTTGCGGGTTGCCATCGACCTCGAGGCTCGCGAGAAGAAGACGCCGCAGTGGTACAACTGGCATGACAATGAGCGAAAAAAGTCGCTGCTGGCGTACGCGCTCGAGGTGTTTCGGGATACAAGTCACAACTGGGAAGAAATCCTCGCCCCCAAGTATTTGCGCATCTCCCTCGAGGTCATTCGTCTCTGCGGCCGATCCACTGCGTTTGTTCCCATTAGCGGCATGCAACATTTTGCCCTCGAGGCGGGCGGCGGCACTGGCCCTGGAGCTTCGGGGAGAGCAACTACTGCGGAAAGCATTTTGCGTGCCCAATTTCAGGCGTCTCGCCTCGGCGCCGTCACGGCTTCCTCCGCTCGCGAGGCCCCCGCTTCGCAGCAAGCACATCACTCGTGGGTCTCGGCGGCCGCTGCGGCGCTGTTCTCGTCTCCCTGGCAAGCAAAGGAGCAGAGCGAAGTCACGGATGACAATGCCGATGATGACGGCGGCGCGGACGCAGACACCGCGGACACCGCGGATGCGCGGCGCCGAGCTCATCTTCATGAAGACGAGGGCAATTACCACGACGGTGGCAACGACGACGACGACGACCACCGCGACGCTGTGCTCGAGGATCCCGACGACACTGACGGGGAAGAGGGCGAACCGAGCGGCAGCGGTCATCGTTTTTCGGTGGGGGCCCTCGCTCCGCCTGGGTCGGCGGCTCGCCTGCTGGCGATTGACATCGACCAAGGTCCCGAAGAAGAGGAAGACGAGTTTGGTCTCGGCGTGGGCCTCGAGGCCGCGCGCAAGCGCAACAACAGCAAGTCGGGCAAGTCGACGACGCGGTCGAGACGCAAGGACACGGACCGAGACGCGGGTGCCGATGGCGAGAGCAGCAATAAGCAAAAAAAGAAAGTCAAGAAAGACCGCAAGAAGAAAAAGAAGAAGGGGTCGATCGTGGCCGCCTTGCTTCGTCGTCGGCGCGACTCTGCGTCGCAGGGCCTGGTGGCTGTCGCGTCGCAGGCCAAGCAGGCGACGGGGTTTTTGCGGCCCGACCTCGACCTCGAGGACGTCCTCGTGGACTTTTTCGCCGAGGTTGCCCCGGAAAAGTCACGCACCGCGGTCAAGGCTCTCATTGCCCAGCACGACGGCCGCGAGGACATGGTGATTGCCAGTGTGGAGGCAAAGTTTCTTGTTCGCTTCCACCGAGACGGGACATGGGAGTCGCGCTTCCTCGATACGGACGACTTGCAGTCTGCAGCGAGCTCGGGCGTCTCGCGCGTTCGGGGCGAGGCGAGGCAGCGTCGCTCGGGCCACCACGGCAAAGCAGGCTACAAGGACGAGGATGGCGTTGCCTTCGATGGGTATGAGGAGGACGAGGACTTTGAGGAGGAGGAGGAGGACGACGACGACGACGACGACGAAGAAGAAGAAGACGATGATGACGATATTGACGACGACGAGGAGGAGGACACTGACGTTAGGTCCGGAGCCGACGCGTCCACAGATGTGATGAGTTATGGCCCGTCAAGCGCTGCATCCCTGACGCGACGCGTCGAAACGGTGGAAGCGAATAGTGACGTCGACCTTTCCGGAACGCTCGATCCGGACGTTCCCTTGCGAGAGACGCTATTGCGCTTTTACGAGCAACATGTGCCCAACCGCGGCGAAAAGGACGTGGACGAGATGCTCGCCCACTTTGATGGCCGCCACAGGGCGCTGTTCAAGGCTCTCCGCAAAAAGTACGGTGTGCGCTTCTTGCACACGGGCACGGCGACCTTTGTCAAGGCTTCATAATGATAGAGGATGGATAGTGAGTGATGTGGTCGGCGGCGAGATTCGCTGATGGACGGACGGACCTCTTTCCTTTTTTTCTCTGAGAAACGCTCGCCCCTATTGGCTTTGCTATTTTCAAAAGAGATTAACAGTGAGGCCGTCACAAGACAAAAGCGAACGCCAAATCTCGGCACTCGTACTCTGCGTCGCCGCCTTTTTCTTTAATCTTTTGTTTTCTGTTGAAGGGGCAAATGCATGCATCTGCGTGCATTTACTTCTCGTCCTCGTCCTCCTGCTCCTACACTTTGTACGACTCATGACTGGCGGCTGCTCCCGCTTTCACCAGCCGCGTATCCGCGAATGGCCGTGGGGGCCGACGACGCATCAGCGTGGTGCCGTCGCCGATTCGATTTGTGTTGCAATTCTTCCCACAAGGCCGTATGTCACCGCGTATGCCACATGCGCGACTGCAGTCCGCCCGGTTTTACACTTTTCTTCTTTCTTTCTTTTTTCCCATTTTTCATTTGTTTTTTTCTACCTCTCTCCTTTTTCCCCTTTTGGATTTTGGTTTTTTTGTTCTCGCTTTCTGTTTCTTTTTGTTTTTGTTTTTTCACACACTCATACTCGTACGTTGGCTGGTTGCCTGTGATGCGCTGCTCCCGGCATTGTTGGCGTGCGACTGTTGGGTGGACGACGGACGATGTCACGAAGAGCATTCTGTGCGGTTCTCAGGCTTTCTTTATTTCTTTCCTTCTAATAAAGTTTGCGTTGGACCAGGCCTCGAAAGTCTCGATTGCGCTAGCTAGCTATAGCTTTTCCTCCAGCCAGTTCTACGAGTATAGTCGAATCTAGCCAGCTCGGGCCGACGAGCGGCGAGCTGCAGCAATTGACACTGCAAAAGATACGCATGTTTGTTTGATTGTTTGTTCTGTCGCAAGGGCTACTACTAGCAGTGGCTCGCTGCTCGGGAACCCCTGCTTTCTTTGTGTTGAAGAAGCTGAAAAGGAGGAGGAGGTCATATGCATGCATGAGCCATGCCAAAGCAACAAGCCATGAAAAGATGCAGCATGCGTCAGCGTGCGTCAGCGTGCGTCATTCTCGAACCCCCCTCCCTTGGCGATTGCACGCTTGCGTGCTCCGAAAGGACAAGCACGAAGCTCGCTCCTCGCAATCTAATGAAAACTGGCGGAAGACCGAACCGACCCGACCCGACCCGAGGAAAATTGAACGAGAGCGTCAGAGGAAGCAGCCGCAGCTCGCTGTGGCTGGCGGCTCCTGCAGCTGCTGCTGCTGCTGCTGCTGCTGCTGCTGCTGCTGCTGGCCGCACCGGTCCCACACAAATGAAAGAATCTCACAGAAAATAATTTGAAAAAGTTGTTAGCTTGACTCTGGGTCCCTCCAGCCTTGTAGACGCGTCAGCCTGGCCGGCCGAGAGAGAGAGAAATGTGACTATTGTCTTGACTATACCTCGCCAATACCAGTTGCAGCACAGCTGGCTGCTGGCTGCAGACACGACAGCACCGCCGGTGATCATGTGCATGCATGCATGCATTCATCTATGTATAGCACCTGAATGCGTGCGTGCAAGGGCTGCGAGCCCCCCTCCTCTCTCCACCCAACAAGTATTTGTTTTTAGGGTCGCGTACCATCGCCAGCGTTGGCGTGCCGCCGCCGCCTAGTTTTCGTCCTTCCTGCTTTTCTTTCTTCTCTCGAGCTGACGCAGGGTCACCACCTTACGACTGATGTGAGCCAGTCCGTGGCGGGCGATCCTCGGTGTGCTTGCGGCCGCACGCACGCTACAAGTAGTTGTTGGCCGTGCCGCGCTGCCCTCCCTGCAGGCACTGCCGGCGAGCGAGGCTGCCTGCGATTTGTGGCGGGAATCGCAGCCCCTAATAGACCAACAACTCGAAACAAGCCAAGCTAAGCCAAGCCCAGTCGAAAAACAAGGTCATCGCTGCTTCGCTTCGGTCGTCTTGTGACAGAAGCAGCAGGGCTTCCTGTTTCTATTCGCTTTAATTTCATTGCTTCTTTTTTCAAATTTTTTTTCGAAGAAAAGAAATGATTTCGCTTTTATTTTTTCCCCTTCTTGCGCGCCTCGTTTCGGCCCAACCGCGAAGCCCGAAGCTCTGTTGTTTCCCTCGTCGACAGCACCTGACGCCACGCCTCTGCGCGAGCTGCTCCTCACGCGCTCGCCTTCCTTTCTTCGCTCGCGCAAGTCCAAAGAGCTGCGCTTCCTTCGAATTCGCGGCCCGTGCCACCAGCACCGCTTGCCAGGCTTGCCGGACCGCGGCCGGAGCAGCGCGCGCGAGAGAAGCGACCCCGCCTGCCGCTGCTCTGCTCAACCCGACCTTGGTCAGCCGCCGCCTTCTGTCTTTCATCTCGCCGCTCCGTCTCTCCACCCTCTTTCTTTCTTTCTTTCTTTCGTTCTTTCTTTCCTTCTTTCTTTCTAGCAACAGCCAGCAGCGGCCGCAGCAGCAGCCACTGCCAGCAGCAAGAGCAGCATCGCAGTCGGCCCGGCGCGCCCGGCTTCGCGCCTTCGTTCGTGCGAGGCTGTGTGCGGCCCGAACGGCGGCGGCCGAACGATGGAACGACGGGTTCACACGAAGGACGCGCACGATGGACCCATGCAGCGACGACGGCAGACTCGATCCCGCGGAAACAAACCAACTTGCAGCACAGATCGCACCAGTGGCAGCTGCAGCTGCAGCTCGACCTGCCTTCTACACTGCGCGCGGGGTGCATGCGACAGGTGTCGACTGCGGCTGCAGCCCCAAGACGAGGCCGCGAAGCCAAAAATTGCCGCAGGCAGGCCGGCCGAGGCGTCCATGCAACTATCTCCTCTCCACTGCCGCCGCCCAAGATACGAAGCGTGGCGCGGGGCAGATGCACGCACGCTGCCATGTTGCCAAGGCTGCGGTAAGTTCGTCCCTCCGTCTACTATCCGTCAATTCATCGACGTCTTCCATGGCCGGCCATCGAACGAACGCCGCGAGAGAGACCGCGAAGAAGGCCAGGGTCTCGCGCCCGAGACCGCGCGCGAGGCCGGGGAGACCGAGCGGACAGAGAGGCGGGTTGACCTCGCTTGGCTCGACCCTGCGCTCGTTGCAGTGGTCGCTGTCGCGGTTCGGAGAGGGCGGGAAAGAAAGGAAAGACTGACAGACTGAGAAAATAAGGGAAAGAAGAGGGTGGCATACGTCGCTGGAGCCGCCGGACCAGATCGTGGCTCTGCAGGGACATATGCGCGGCGTCTCTCCTCCCCTGCCCGCCGCGTCACACGCGTGCGCAGGTCTTACCCGGGACCACTGCCGGGGCGCGGGGGCAGACGCGGCGTTTCCGCCTCGGCCGGTTGCGAAGATCGAACGAAGCTGCCGCCGCTGCACCGGCCGGCCGCCAGACAGAAGATACGAGGCGAGGCGCGGCCCGCCACGGCGCGAGTAGCGAGCAAGCTAGCTAGCTAGCTAGCTAGCTAGCTGGCACGTTGCAGCTGCGACCGACGCCCGTGCGGGCCGCCGCAGTGGACGCAAACACACGCAGCCCGGCTGTTGCGTGCCGCGGCGCGAGACGGCGCCTTGCCGCCGGCGAATCCGGGAAGTGGCGGCGGCGCAGCTCTCCTTTCTGGTTCTTGCTTTCCAGGCCATCTTTTTTCTTTCCTTCTTTCATTCTTTCTTTGTATTTTCATTCTTTCTTTTGCTCATTCTTGCGCCACCGTCATCCACCATGGCCATTCCTTTCTTGGTGCTCGTCACAGGCCCGGCCAGGCCCGGCCAGGCCAGGCCAGGCCTGCCTCCGCGCCCTCTGTCACGGCGAGCCTCGACTCCTCGCTCCGTCTGTGCGGGACCTCCGCTGTCACCGCCAGCCTGCAGTGGGCGCCGTGTCGATTCCTCGCCCACGGCAGGCAGGCAGGCACACGGGCAGGCAGGCAACCGTGAGCGCAGCTTGCTTGCCTTATCAGTGCAGACGAGATGAGCGCCGCGCATCACTCACGATCTCTGGAAGTGGCTGTGGCAGCTGCAGAGCGGAGCGGAATAGCGTCGCCGCTGCCGCATAAAAGGATACCCCACACACAGCGCATTACTCCGTCGTTCGTTACCTCGGGTTAGCTTCCCTTCTTCAACAGCGACTGACAGGACCAGCCAGCCACGCCGCTCCTTGCCTCGCCCTACAGCTCCGCTCTTCCTAACCCAACCTGCCTGCCTCTAGCCTCCGCCCCCGCCTCCGCCTCTCCGCTCCGCGCGAAAGAATCCCGGCCGCGCCTCGGAGCCTCGCGCCCTCGCACGCGTGCGCGGCTCCGAGGCCTCCCTCCCTCCCTCCCTCCCTCGCCTCGCCGCCGGGCCGAGGCTCCGTCCGCGTCGCGCCTTGCCGAGTGAAGTATCCGCACGCAGGAAACTCCCTGTTTCTGCCTGCCTCGCTGCGCGTCCCGGCCGCGCGCCGCAGCCGCATGCTGCAGCTGATGCCCGCATGCATGCTTGCTTGCACGTATGTACGTATGTACGCCCTGTAATGCTCGCGCCGAGTCGGCGACGAACGGCCGCGAGGCAGGCAGGGAGCCCGCGGCCACTCGGCCCACCGGGGCTGCCCTGCCCTGCTTCGCTTTGCTTTGCTTTATGGGCGGCGACGCAGACCGAGTAGGCCTAGCAGTGGCGGCAGGAGCAGGACCGGGAGAAAGGGAGCGAGAGAGAGAAACAGGGACGCCGCGCAGGCCCTTTAGCTCGCCTGGCCTGGCCTTGCGTGCTTGCGCGGTGCGTATTCGTTCATTTCCTGTTTTCATTCTTTTTCTTTTCTTTCCGTCATCTCCGTTTCAGCCTCCGTGCCGCTCTCGCCTCCTTCCTTTCTCTTACCTTACCTTTCCTTTCCTTTCCTTTCCTTTCATTTCCTTTCCTTCCATCTTTTTTTTTTTTTCTCCCGCGGGCGAGCAGACAAGCACGCACGAAAAGCTAGCTCAAGAGGCAGGCCTGGCTGGGCGGCGCGGGTGCCGGCCGCGCTTCGCGCCACCCACCGCCGGTCCTCTTGCCCTCCCACCCGTGCAGACAGCCCGGCCTGCCAGCCACGCAGGCCCAGACGCAGACGCTCACGACTCGCACGCACGCAGGCCCTGCTCCACCGTGAGTGCGTGAGTGAGATGAAATGAAATGGAATGAAATGCTCACCTCCACGCCCTTTTCCTCCCCTTCTTCTCCTCTCCCCTTTTTCTTTCTTTCTTTCTTTCTTTCTTTCTTCCTTACGTTCTTTCTGCCTCCTCCCTCCTTGCATCTAACCATAACTACTCAACTAACTAACTCCGCGAGGGCGACGCGACACCTCCCACCTTTCCTCTTTCCCCCGGTCCTGCTTGTTGGAGAAAGAAAGAAAAAGAAAGAAAGCAAGAAAGAAAGAAAGAAAGAAAGAAAGAAAGAAAGGCAGGAAAGCAGGAGCGGCAGGCAGGCAGACTCGGACCCGCCCCGCCGCGCCGCGCTGCGCTGGTGGCGCTGGTGGCGCTAGCCGGAGGCGCTGCAGACGCACCGCGCGCGCAGGCAGGCACGCAGGCAGGCACGCAGGCAGCAGGGCGCGCGCAGGCAGCGAGCCGCGCAGGCGGACGGACGGGCAGGCAGCCCGCCGCTCTGCCGCGCGCGCGGGATTGGATTGGATTTGAAAAACCTGGATGGCGTGGCCCGTCACACCCTCGTCCTCCTCGACCTCGTGCTCGTGCTCCTCCTCCTCGCCCTCGACGCAGAGCGCCGCGGACCAGGCGCAGCAGCAGCAGCAGACCCGGGAGCCCGCGCGGCGCGCTCAGAGCGCCGCCGCCGCAGCAGCGGCAGCAGCAGCAGCAGCAGCAGCAGTAGCAGGCGCCGCGCAGACAGACATGCCCGCGCCCGCGAGCTGGTCCTGGCGCGGGGCAAGTCGGCCTGACGCAGCGGCGGTCGCCGAGGAGGCCACCGCGCGCGCGGCCGCGCTCGTCGCCGCCGCCGCCGCGCGCTTCGACTCACGCTCGCCAGAGACGTCCTCGCCCAACTCGGCCGCGGCCGCAGCCGCTGCAGCAGCAGCTGCCGCCGCCGCCGAACTCGACGGACCGAGACGCAGTGGCCACGGACGCCGAAATGCAAGGCTACAGCAGGACAATCACCACCACCACCCAGACGGAGTAGACGTCGACGCTGCCGCCGCAGCAGCAGCCGCTCTCGCCATGCCCTCGCCCTCCGAAATCAGCAAGTTTCACAGGGACCTCATGGTTGACCAAATCTCCGCCTTCTTGCGCAAGTCAAGACCAAACGCACCCCCCAACATCGTGCGCCAAATCCCCGCCCTCGCCAGACGCATCGAGGCCACCCTCTTTCAAAGCGCAACCTCCGCCGAGGAGTACACCAACAAATTCACCCTCGAGACGCGCATGAAGTCCATCGCGCTTTCCTCCGTCAGTCTCCGCAGCAAGCGCCAGCGCCAAACTCCGCGCAACTCCAGCTGCGACCTCGTCAAGCTTCACAACACCCACCTTAAACGCGCCATGATCCAGCGCAGAGACTCGGCCGCCTCCGACGTCGCCGACAACGATCGCGGCTCGCGCTTTGTCGCTTGCGTTGCAATAAACGGCGGGGACCGCGAAATTGCCTTTAATTTCTCCAAGGCCGAGGAACCCCATCTTGCGCGCCCAGAGGCTCCGCAGGCATCCTCGCTTCGACCAGAAATGCCCCAAGAGCAAAATCCACACACGCTTCGCCGTCGGCATGAAAGGGATCTCGAAGTCGAGGCGGACCATGTTTCCGACGCAGAAGAGATGCACGAGCTCTCCTCTGCGTACTCTTCCGACGACGAAGACGACGACGACGACGACGGCATTGAAGACGACGATGACGACATCGAAGACGACGAAGACAACGGTCTCTTCGTCGCCAGTATTGGTGGGTCCACCGAGACCTTTTCCCACCCCGAAAGGCAGCCTGTATCTACCGCATCATTGACAACAGCAGCGAGCGAACTCGAGAATAGGAATCACCACGACGCGTCCCGGGCTCGCGCGCGCGGAGAACAAATGAACCAACAAGAGAACCTCGCAAGGATACACAGCCTCTTGGCCTCGCTCGTGCGCACCCCGCGCTCCCAGCAACAAACCATCCAGACCACCATTCTCGAGCTTCAGCATCGCGTTGTCAACGCTGGTCCCTCTCGTGTGCCGCGTCGCAAGCTCACAGAAGCGCTCGCGCACGCCATGGTGGAAATGATGGCGCGCATGGACGCCTCCGTAGACGGAGGCGAGGGCGACGATCCCTTTGGAATCTCTGATCTCCTAGAGGATGACTCCTCCTCGAGCAGTGCAAATATGCCATCTGCGATTTGGCTACCCGAAATTCGCGACGGCGAGATCGAGGACGACCAAGCCTCGCGTCTTCACGCCGTCTCGCACCTGCTCAACTTTGCCGCCGAGCACTGCGCCTCTGCGCCTGTAGACACAGATCTCCTCGGCATTGTCCTCCGCCTGCTCGATCACATGGCCGGCGACAACCTCTTGCCGGCTGACAAGGTCGTGCTGAGCCGGAGTGTCGACCGCTTCGTCGAAGCCGACCCTGCCTCTGCCGCTCCCTTTGTAGTGGGCCGCCTCCTCAAGCGCTGGCCCTACCAGAATAGCGAGCTTCAGGTCGCTTCCATCGCTCAGCTCGAGGCTGTGTTTCGCGTCTCGAATGATGCCATTGTTCTTGATCTTATCGTTCCCGTCCTCCGACGCGTCGCCCGCTGTATATCTCATGACAACTGGCATGTCTCAAACGCAGCCATGACGTTTGCCGAAAAGCTGCTAAACTTTGCCACTTCGGTCGAGCCCATGCCCGAGGTCCTTCTCACCGCGCTCAAGGACCTTGCTGCAGACGCAAAGACCGCGTCCACGAAACATTGGCACGCCGAAGTCCGCGCGCGCGCGACCAGCCTCGCTTTCACTATTTACGCGGCGCTTGACAATGACGCTTCTAGCGCCAGCGTCAGCCTGAACGCCTCTCCTGCAGCTTCTTAGCTAGCTAGCCTTTATTTGACTGACTGACAAGTGTACGAATACCAAAGAAAACAAAACAAGTCCCAGTTTCTATTTTAGCCTTTTATTTTTTGTTTTCGCCTCGGCAGTGCATCGTCGAGTACATCGCCTACATTCGAACAATAATTTCTATTGCGTCCGAGTACTTTCTCCTTTTCTTGAAAGATCTTTCTTTAGCGTCAAAAAGATGATTCTCCGTCTTGGTCGTCAGAGAGTACCAAATGCCAAATCTAAACAAAACAAGTCCCAATTTCTATTTTAACTTTTAAGCTTCCACACGTTACTCGAAACTGTGTCGTCTGTCGTACAAACATCGATCGTCGAGCGCTCAGCGTGGGCGATTCAAATTTCCGACCAAGATTCTATCTCCTCCCTTCGAGAATGAATGCAGGTTTCCTTCACTTCAGTTGTTCGCGCGCGCCTGCTTCGTGCGCTTGTTGCGCGCCTGCTGCTGCCGGCCCTTTGTGTGCTCGGCGAGCTTTTCGCGCGCTTGGGGCCCGTTTACGCCCTTCTTCGCAGAGCCTGTCTGCTGCTGCTGCTTCTTTGCCTGCTGCTTCTGTGGCGTCTTGGCGTTGTTGTTGTTGTTGTTCTTAGGAGCTGCCGCCTTGGCGTTCTTGGCATTCTTATTGTTGTTGTTGTTGTTATTGTTCTTGGTGGCAGCTGCCTTGACATTCTTGTTGTCATTGTTGGCCTTTGGTGCCGCCTTTGGTGCCGCTGCCTTACCCTTGCCCTTGCCCTGATTGTTGTTGTTGTTGTTGTTCGTCTTGGGCGTCGCCGTCGCTGCCTTTGCCGCCCCCTTATTGTTCTTGGGCGTCGCGGCCGCCTTCGCCTTGTTGTTGTTGCTCTTAGCGAGGGGCGCCTTCTTCGGGGTCGCTGCCGCAGTGGCCGCCTTGGCGTTGTTCTTGTTCTTGGAACCGGCCGTCTTGGCGTTGTTCTTGTTGTTGTTGTTCTTGGGGGCCGCCTTCTTGGGCGTCGGAGCTGCCTTGGCGTCCTTCTTGGGCGTGATCTTTTGCTTCTTCTTCGCCGATCCTTGCTGCTGCTGCTGCTGCTGCTGCTGAGGCTGCTGCTGCTTGGCGCCGGGAGCAGCGCGCTTCGTGCCCCTGCCGGCCTTGGGCTCCGCGTTCTCCTTACCGCCCTTCTTCTTCTTCTCCGGCTGCTGCTGCTGCTGCTGCTGCTGCTGCTGCTGCATCTTCTTGTCCGCCTGCGCCTTCTTCTTCTCCTGCGCGGCCTGCGCAGCCGCTTGCGCCGCCAGCCTCTTCAGCTGCTTCGCGTCCTCCTCGCGCGCGCGGTTCTTCTCGATGATGTTATCCAGGCTCATGCCCAGCTTCTCCGCGACGGTCGCCATCCTGCCCGCCTGCCTTCCGCCCGGCCTCCTCGCTTCGCTCGCTCGCTCGCTCGCGCGCGCGCCGCTGCCCCGCTCCGCTCGGCTCCGCGCGCTTCTGCTCGGCTCGTTTCCGCTCTGCGCGCGCCGCTCCTGCAGATTCTGCTCTGCGCGGGCGGGCTCGACGCGGGCGGGCTCGCTCTGCCTTCATCATTCACGCATAGGAGGACTCGCACCAGGCAGGCTGGCAGCCGAGGAGAGACGGCCCGGCGCACTGGCGAGGGGCGGCCGCAAGTGGGCTATCGCCGCATTCTGCACTTGCGCGAGCCCAACGTCCGGCGCGTGCCCTGTCCCCGAGTCCCGACCCGCCTTAACCCCCCTTGTCCGCGCGCAGGCGGAACGCGGGGCGGTAAGGCGGGACGCGAAAAGGGCCTTCCGCCGCCAACGGTCGTGGCGGGTCCGCCGCTGTGGGGAGAGAGAAATTTGCAACAACCGACCGTGGCGTGTCGGGCTGACTTGGGTTGCGGAGTGCCGGGATAGACCGTTTGATAGACCGCCCCGGCCAACGGATATCCATCCTTTGAAGCTGCCATGGGCGAGCGAGGCAGCACTTGCAGGCAGGCAGGCAGGGCAGGCAAGGCGAGCAAACAAACGTCAGGCTTTGGGCGCGCGGCTGATCTCGACGCTCGTCGAGGCGCTCCGTCTCGAGGACGAAGCGTAAGCACGTCGCTTGCGCAAGGAGGGACATTTATACATAAATCTCCAAAGACACACGCCACCGCATTGGTCTTTTATCGTCCAAGTGGGGAAAACAACAATCGTCAGCTCGACACGTATCGCACTTTGATCCTTTTAGGAGTTCTTCTTCTTCTTCTCCATTTCCTTCGGTCCTTGAGACCTGCATTGTGACGAATAGAATGAGCCGCCTGTATCCCGGATGGGGATCGGGAAAAAACGGCAAGCTCGAAGAGACCCTGGCCGTCTTTCCCGTGGCCACGCTCGATCGCGCAGACCTCGAGGCAGGCGACAAGGTTATTTTGCCTCAAAGCATGTTCCGAACCGTCTCGAGACTTCGACTGCCCTTTCCGCTCACCTTTGAAGTGACAAACCCAAGGATTGCAAAACTTGCAGCCAACGCCGCGACCAACGCTCGGCCAGGTCGACAGCGCGCCCCAATAAATTCTGCCCCAACCAAAAAAACTGGACCTAATGGAGCTCCCGCACAGCCGAAACTTGTCAAAGGCGTCAGAAAAACACCTCCCACCGTCCCAAAGCAGTTCTGCGGCGTCATGGAATTCTCTGGCCCCGAAGGCAAAGCCTTTATTCCACATTGGATGATGCGCAACTTGCGCCTCAAAGAATCCCAAAAGGCAACCTTCCGAACTGTACCCAAAGACTCGCTCCCGCGTGGCACGCTCTGCCGACTCCAGCCGCACACCACGGCCTTCATCGATCTTGCTGCCAGCATGGATCTTCGCGAGCTCCTGGAGCACGCCTTTCGGAACTATTCGGTCCTCAGCACTGGCGAAACGCTGGTTGTGAACGTGGCCGGTGAGAACTTCAAGATCAACGTCGTCGAAACGCAACCGGAACCGGCAATCTCGCTCTACGGCAACCTCGACCTTGAGGTCGACTTCGCCCCGCCGCTTGACCAGCCCGACGTCGGGAAAATGCGACCGTCCTCTCGCGAGAGGGCTAATCCGGCCGATACCAGTACATCCGACGCCAACATGGACGTGGATGCACAGCTCGCCAGCCTCGCGCAGCAGGCGCTCGCCACTGTATCCAATGCTGCGCTCTCCTCCCTGGCGGCAGGGACTGCTGCTGGATCCGGAACCAATAATCAGGTATCTTCTCCTGCGGAGAACGGTGCTCCCAAAGCCCACGTCTGGGGCGCCGGACGCTCCATCAATGGAGCCTCCACGACCGTGACTCCAGAAACCGCAGCGCCACAAACCACCACAGAGACCGCTTTCGCACCACAACCCCGGGCACGTCGTCGCAAACCTTCACGCTTTGCGCAGAGGACAGCAGGCTCCTCCTTTGTCGGACAAGCGTCTACCGTGGACGCCGCCGATGCCGAGTCCGCACGAGACCAAGACGAAGCGCAAACCACCGCAACACAGCAATTCACGCCTTTCACAGGTCCAGGCCGACGGCTTGTTTCCGCCGGTCAAGATCCTGCCATTGGCGACGAAAGCAATGCCAATGGCGCCACGGACGCGGAAACGCGGCCGAAACCAACGCGCGAGTCCCTTCGAGAGAGGCGCATGCGATTCCTCGAGAACCTTGAAACACAGGCAAACCGTGCCAAAACCCCCGAAGGCGAGGCAGACGACGCCGCTGCGAATTCCATCGCCGTGGGATCGAGTCTCAATGCTATCCGTAAGCAAAAGACGGGCGCTCAAGAATAAAAGTGTCGATCCCAAACGGCTCTCCTCCTTTATTGCGAACTCGACATCACCTGGGATTTGCTATGTTGATGTTGTTGATGCTGTTGCTGCTGTTGCTGCGTGGAGCTCGATATCACCTGGGATTTGCCGTGCTGATGTTGTGCGGTCTGCTGCTGTGCAGTCTGCTGCTGCGACGACGACGACGGCTGCGGCGGCTGTTGTTGCTGTTGCTGCTGTTGCTGCGGCTGCGTTGGCTGGCCCGAGGCACCAACCTTTTGTTCGGCCTGTTTCGGAGCTTGCTGCACCTGCTCCTGTGCAGCGGTCTGCGCGCCATTCGCGCCGCTCTGCTGCGACTGAGGCTGCTGAGTACGCTTAGGCCCATTAAACACATTGCCGTTCTTTGCAAGCTGTTCCTTGAGATTCTCAATGGTCAATTTTGCCTCCTTGAGCTGTTGCTTGGTATCCTTGAGCTGCCGTGTCAGCACAAAGTTCTTCATCTTGAGCGCATCGTATTCCGTAACAAGATTATTCGTATTCGAGTTCAGTTCCGTGACAAGCTCCTGCAAACGTGAGGTGCTTGCGCTTGCCGCGAGCTGCGGCTTGTTCATTCCACTGCTGACGTTGGCGCCACTGCCTGATTGAAGCGAAGAGCCCATCGCAGCGGCACCCTTTGCATCCGCCTTGCGTGCTTCAAGGCCTTCGGTACGCGCTCCTCCAGGCCCGCCGGGCCCAGTTCCGCTTACTGCAGAACCTGCGAGGCCGCTCGCCGCAGCCCCGGCTGGCAGCCCTGTTGCCGGTGCTCCGCTCCCAATCACAGCGCCCACGCCGCCCGGTGCAGCCGCGGCACCGCCAGGGCCCGGCGCTGCTCCTGCTTCGAGCGGGGCGCCCGCGGCACCTGCAGCATCCACGACGGGAAGCTGTCCTCCGTTTTGTGCAGCCATTTCTTGCAGCATCTTGTGTAATTTGCGGTTCTGCGCTGAAATCTTTTGCAACTCAAACATAATCGTCGTCTGGGTTGCGCGTTTGGCGTTCGCAGCCCCAGGTTGTCTCTTCGCGCCCGCGCCACCGGGGGCAGCAGCTGTGCCCACAGGAATGGCCCCGTTTTGAACGGGCCAAGTTTGCGCAGCCACGCTTGCAGCATTATTGGGTCCTGGCTCAAAGCCTCCTGCCGCGCCGCCCGTCGCGTATGGCTGTGCTAGCTGCTGCGGAGGTGCCTGCTGCGGCTGGACCTGCTGCGGAGGTGGTGTCTGCGTCGAGCCAGGGGTCTCAAGAGGGACGGCTTGGTCGCCCAGGAATGTCGTGTCTCCCGGAACACCCGTTGACGCGGGCACGTAATAAAGCGCTTGAGGTCTTTGCCCGGCGCTACTTTGAGCCTGACTCTGGTTTAGGTGCTGCTGCTGCTGCTGCTGCTGCTGCTGCTGCTGCTGCTGCTGCTGCTGCTGCAGTTGTTGTTGTTGTTGCTGGTGCTGCTGTTGAAGGTATTGAAGTTGTTGATGTTGTTGCTGAATTTGCTGCTGCTGCTGGTACAGCTGTTGTTGCTGCGTCAAGAGAGACGAGTACGAAGAGGCAGAGGAGCGGGGCTGATCCAATGGCCAGCTCGTATAAGATATGCGTGGCTCGGAGGTTGTCGAGGCGTCTTCTGAAAGTTCATCGTCATCCTTGTCCTTTTCCGTGACGACGACGAACCGCCCACTGGATCGCACATGAACGTCATTTGCCCTCTCTGGCGCGTACTCCACGATTGGACCTGTTGTCTCCAGCACCGTGCCGCCGCCTGTTGCAGCAGCAGCTGCCGACACAGCATCGTTTACTTCGTCCTTGGTTACCAAAAAGCGGCCCTTGCGAACACCTTCCGGCTTTTCGGATCCTCCATTGGGTCCGCCAGCAGTACTGGGTACACCGGAGACACTAGCTCCATCTTCGCTTGTATTTTCAGTGCCCTGGTATTGTTGCTGTTGCTGCTGTTGCTGCTGCTGCGCCTGAGGCTGACCTTGTTTGGGTGGCTGTTCACCTCCCTGGGCTTGCTGTGTCTGAGCCACATCGGGTCGCTGCGCGTCGCTCATGGACCGAGTCCGTTGCCGCTGCTGCTGCTGCTGGGAAGGTTGTGGCTGCTCCTGGTGCTCGTGCTGCTGCTGCTGCTGCGGCGGCGGCGGGCCCGCCCTAGATGCTGTGGTGTTGCTTGCGGTCGAGTTCGAGGCGTGAGACGCGAGAGCCTCGCTCATGAGGGCGATTGACCCCTACTCCTGCAAAGCGCCTGCTCCGCTGTCCCAGCAAGGACCTAGTATCCCGCCCGCGCGCAAAGACGCCTCTAGCCAGGCCCTCGCTCTCCCTTTGAGGCCTCGAGGCACCACTCGCGCCGCGCCCTCTCGCAGCCTCGCGCCGGGGGCTCTCTCGCGGTTGCTCGGATTTGATTTTCTTTTTTGGGCTGATGTTCTATTTCGCTTGCTTGATGTTTTTTTTTTAGCTCCCAGGTTAGGTTTGTAGACAAACCCCAGCGATGTTTTAGGTTAGGTTTCGTGCCAACGCCGCACAACGGAACGGACAACGTTGCGAGCCCTTTTGTCCAAAGCAAACACGCAAGCCAAGAAAGCAAGCAAGCTTTGAAGGAGGACGCCACTTCGTAGCGGAGCTACTACGAAAAGGACGAGAACGCACGGGCCGCGAGCTCAAGACGCGCTCGCGCAACAGCCAGAGACGAAAAGGGACACGGAGAAAATGAACTCGGCCAAGTCACTGCGACGCGCCGGCAGAGGTCAAGGCGGTAAAATGTCCCTTAGCGCCGCCATGCGCCAGCTCGGCATCGACAAAGAGAGTCTGCCCAAGCAAGAAGCGGAGGAGCTCTGGAACATGCTCAACAATATGGCCGACAAGGACCCTGATGGCTATAAGGATTTTATTCGCAACCAAATGGACGAAGCCAAACAAGACGAGGACAACCAGGTCCAGAGAAGAGGCTTTCGACCCGAAAAAGGATTTGCAATCAGGACTTCCTACGTGCAAAACGATGCCGCCGCCACCACCACGAAACCAGTCTACATTAATCTATGCGGTTGCAAGGCCGTTGAGATGCCACGCGACGCTGCAGGCACGCTGCTCGAACCGACCAAGACGGCGAAGCCCAACTTGACAGGGCTTAACATCCCCCTCGCCGTCGGCATTCTGCGTGACTGCATCAACCCAGACTCTGGAGACGACGCCCACGTGCTCGATGTGGTTTTCCACCCTTGGGTTACAGAACAAGCGTGTGAGTTCAGCAGCTTCCAGGCCCAAATTATCGAGCTTGCTCTCACGTGGTGCGAAGCCGAAGCGCGAGGTAAACTCTCGCGCAAGTACGCAACCCTTCCTCGCGCATACTATGGCACGGACCCCATGGGAATGACTGCCTTTTTTCCTGTCGGTGAGGACCCTACTCAGTCCGCAGGAGCCTCCGCGTTGGGATCCAAGTCCAAATCACTGCCATCAAAGGACTCAAAAGCAGATGTCATGGCGCGGCCCGAAACCTTGCTCGGAGCCTTGCGCGAAGAGACGAAAGCTGATGAGACACAATCGACGAAAGAGATCAAGCTTCAGCAAAAGGAAAGAGAAAATAATGCCAGGAACACGCCAATTGTTTTGCCCGGCGGTATTGGCCCACGCAGCGATAGCGTCATGTCCGAAAAGGACAAGCAGCCAAAACCAAAACCAGAGAAAAAACCGAAAGTCCAACAGACGCCCAAAAAGCTTGTGCAGGAAGTCTCCAAAGCGCCAAAGCGGGCCGCCGTGAAAAAGGGTTTTCTTGAAAATACTAGTGGCGCGCTTTATGGCGAAGCTGGCTCGAGCGAAGGCGCGCCGACATCTCTGTACCAAAAGGCCAAGATTGTTGATCTCAACAAAATGTCACCGGAAGAGGTGCAAAAGGTAATGCAAGAGCACGGCGGCGGTGGCCCGCTTCCTTCGGCTGCTGGTGCACAGCAGGCAAGGCCGCCCAAAGAGAAACAATCACTTTCCAACGCCGCGGCATCTGCCAAGAGCGAGAATGACAAGCGCGACGATACGCGAAAGATGCTTGAAAATGCCTTTGAGAGCCTCTCCAAGGAAGAAAAGGATGCTTTCGAAAAGTTTGCAGAGGCTGCGGACCTCGAGTTCGCCAAGCGTAATGTCAATGATCAGGATGTACAGCCTGGCCTTGAGGGGCTCTTTGGGGATCTCACAAAGTCAATGGGGGCGCTAGGTGCTCTTTTCGACACGGGCAAACCGGGACCTGCTCAGCACAGTACGAAAGAAGCAAAGGCGCCTGCGAGCGAGCCGGAAACAATAGGGGACGCAACATCCACGCATATCGCTCTCGCCCCGGCACCCCACAAGCTCACGGAGAATGTGGAGACGGGGGAGATTAAACTAGTTTTGGACGTCGGGACTTCATGCACGCTTGCAGATATCGATGTGGAAATTTCGGAGCACAAGGTCCGGCTCGTGAGCAAGGGGAACTTTGCTGACACACCCATTCGTCTCCCAACGGCGATCGATCGCGAGAGTGCTCGCGCCAAGCTCTCCAAGAAGACCGGCAAGCTCACAATCAAGGCGACCATGAAGAAGCGATAATTGCTCATCAAGAAGATTGTCACGCTCATGAACAAGGCCAAGACCGTATGAAGAATGAATTGATGAGACTCCTTTTCCTTTTCTTTTTTCCTTCCCAAGCGAACGAGCGAGTCTTTATTGTGCAGCTGCTCCGGGTTCGCCGTGAGACAAGCGGGTGGGTGGGCGAAGAGGAATAAAATGAAAGGCGCGAACTTGTGATCAAATTTCACCATGCCGTAGCTTTTATCCGTTTTTTTTTGTTTTTTTTCCATTGGTAAAGTATGTCCAAACAAAGCAAGGCACTTTTCTATCATCACCTTTTCGCGGTGCAAATCATCTTTCTTCAGGGCGTGGGCGCCTGACGCGCGAGCGTTGGACCGCCCCTTGCCACTGATTCGATGGCGGATGCGCACGCTGGCAAGTGTGCGCGGACGCGCATCAAGACGGTTTTCAACTATGAAACCGTGCGATGGCTCGAAAGACATCATCGGCAGAGGCTCGTGTCTCGACAAAAGCTCGACGAGGAGAGACTCTCGCAACTCAAGGAGATGTTTGACCACCTCGATGAGGACAAGTACGTTTTCCTACTCACTTGCTTGCACTTCTCCAATCTTCTCCAATCTTCACAAATTCGGGAAACGCGAAGACTGACCTTGCGCAAAACATCATCACGCGTTGCTCGAGCAGCTCCGGCTCAATAGATCTTGCAGAATTGGAGCTAGCCATGAAATTCCTGCACCCTGACGGCGATGGCGCCCAGTCGAGCGAGGCCATCATTGAGCAATTTCGGTACATGGACACGGACGGGTCCGAGAGCATCGACTTTGGGGAATTCGTTAGCGTCATGACGTCTGACATTGTTGACCAGGAGTTTTTCCAGCTCAAAGACGAGGTCGAGGCCGCCAAGTGGGACCTGGCGTTCTTTCTTTTTGCCACCAACTTTCGCAGACAAAAGGTACGTCTCTTGATGCGGTTCCAAACCTTGCTTCTCTCTACTATGTGACTTTGTGCCGTGTGACTGACACGCGATTCATGATCTCTCTGGCTGCGGCTTGCAAACGTGACGTGACATCGTTTGTGATGCTCCGCATTGGTGCGCCGCGGGGAACCGACTTCCTCTCCTTGACCAGCTTATCGACGACATTGGCGGCGCGGACCCAAGTTTAACCGGCGACGGGCACAGCGACCGCGCTCGCTACGCTAAGTTCCACACCCTTTTTCAGGTCCCGGTGCTGCCCAGCTCGCTGCAAGACGAGGAGGCGATGCGCCGGTACGAGGCCGAGACGATACGGAAGCGCAAGCAGCGCGTGCGCGAGGTCAGGCGCGCGCGCGAGGCTGGCGCGGCCCTTTTCGGGCCTCAGGAGCGGCCGACAAACGCCCTCCTCGCCAAGCTCGCTTCCTCGTCGCGAGATCCGCCTCGCGCTGCCGCGCGGCATTCCGGCACGCGATTCGCCGCGACAGCCCCGCGGCCGCGGCCGCCGCCCGGCCGGCCTCCGCGTCTGCTGCGCGCCGGCTCGCCGGGCCACGCCGCGCTGCGCATCAAGCGCGACGCCCTGCGCGAGGCGCGCCACACGCTCGGGTCGCAGGCCCCGCATCCTCGGCATCCTCATCCGCAGCATCCCCATCCCGCCGCCGCCCTCGTCCCCGCCGCCTCCTCCTCCTCCGGCCGCGCCGCCGCCGGGGCCCCGCGCGGCGCCCGCAAGCGCGGCCCCGCGCGCCTGGGCATCCTGCGCTAGCCGCGAGACCTCTGTGGCCGCCGCGATCTTTCCCAGTTTGCTTGCTTCATTATTAGCAGCGGCAATGAGCAGCAGCACGTGCGCGTGTGTCTGGGACGCGACAATCGCCCGGCACGGCGGCATTCGCGCGGCCATGGCTGCCGCATCGCGACGACATCGCGATCGCATTGCACCGGCTGGGGCGAGACCGCCTTGGACGGGATCGCATCCGCCGCAACGGAGGGAGAGCGTCGACACGCCAGCTGCAGCTGCAGCAGCAGCATCTTGCGTGCGTGGGACGCGGCGCGAGATCTTCGCCTCCGTCAATGAACCGCGCCGGAACAAGTTGTCGCGCCCTGGCCTCCTTCCTTTTCGGAGGGAAGCGGAAGCGCGATGGCGAGCGTGGAGCCGCAGCCGCTGAACGAGCTGCGAGGGACCGCGAAGGGAGGGGGCGGCCTCGGGAAGCTTCCCGGCTCTGCAGCTGCAGCTGCTTGCTTGCATTGCATTGCATTGCATTGCATTGCATTGCATTGCATTGCATTGCATTGCATTGCTTTGCCTTGCCTGCAGGCTGGTCGCGGAGCTCGGGATAGCGTCCTCTACGAGCTGTGAGGCGGTGAAGATGAGACCGCCTCGGCCTCGCACAGTCGCCGTCGGCGCAGACTGCGAGCGTGCGAGGGAGGCCAGACCCGCAACAGCTGAGGCGTCCACGTCGCAGCAGAGCAACTCGTAGAGACACCTCGTAGCGAAGACGCGCAGCAGCGTGTCGATAGAGACGCGACGAAAGCGAATAAGCAAGCGAGCGAGCGAGCAAGCAAGCATGGCCACCAAGAAAGAGGATGCGCTCCAGGCGGCGCACGCGCTCGCGAAAAAGGTCGGCGGAGACACCTACACCAAGGAGAACCCCATGCGCCTCGGCGTCATCAGTACGGCCAACATTGCCCGCAAGGTCATCAGCGGCGTCCAGGCCCTCGACACCGTCAAGGTCACCGTCGTCTCCTCGCGCAACCTTGAAAAGGCGCAACAATTTGCCAAGGATGTTGGCGTCGACAAGGCCTACGGCAGCTACGAGGAAGTGCTCGCCGATCCTGAAATCGATGCCGTGTACGTGCCGCTGCCCACCTCGACGCACGCCGAGTGGGTCGGCAAGGCTGCCAAGGCTGGCAAGCATGTGCTTTGTGAAAAGCCATGCGCGCTCGACAGCAAGCAGCTCTTTGCCATGTTGCTTGAATGCAAAGAGAACAACGTGCACTTCATGGACAACGTCATGTTCATGCACCACGACCGTCTGCGCATGATGCGCGAACGCATCGACGACGGCTTCCTCGGCAAGCACGGCGCCACCCACGTCTCTTCCATCTTTTCTTTTCGCTCGAGCGAGGAATTCGTCACCTCGAACATTCGCATGAATCCCGATCTCGACGCCTTGGGCGCACTGGGCGACCTCGGCTGGTACAATGTCCGCATGGCGCTCTTCGCCTTTGGCTGGCGCAAGCCCTCCACGGCCCAAGGCCGCATCCTCATCTCGCACAACAAGGTCCCCATCGAGTTCTCAGGTGTGCTCACCTGGGATCCCGAGGACGGCGAGGAAGACGTTGCCGGCATCAAGCTGCAGCGCTCGACGACGCTTTACTGCTCCTTTTTGCACGGTAAGCAGCAGCATGTCCAGATTACCGGCTCGGACGGCATGATCGCTCTCGATGATTTCGTCAACACCCGCTCAACAAAGTCTGCTGTCTTCCTCGAGGAGTCCGATCACCAAACGACCATGACGGAGGACGGACCCGAGACGGAGAGCAAGCGTAACCTCGTCAAGACTGGTCCCTGGCGCCAGGAAGCCGAGACTGTTGCAAACTTTGCGCGCCAGGTCGCTGCCTGCAAGCAGGGTCAAAACATTGATTTTTGGCCGCGCATTGCCCTCCTCACGCAGGTCTGCTGTGACGCTCTGCTCGACTCTGCGGCCAAGGATGGCGTCGTCGTCGATGTCGACCCTCTTGGCCTTCTCGAGCGCGATGAACTCAAGTGAGCGAGTGACGGAAGGTGCAAGCATGCGAACGTGTGATTGACAGAAAATAGATAAGGTTTCCCACAATTTTTTTCCCCTTGTAACAGAGTGGAGCACGAGATCGATACCTCGCTCACGTTGCGGGCAGAGCCGAGAACAAGCCAGAACGTAGTGTTTCTTTAGCCTCAAATGGTTTCTTTTGTCGCATTTCGTGCCCCGACAAAGACAAAGGAAATCTTCGACCGAACTTCTTCGTCATTCGAACAAGCCAGAACGTAGTGTTTCTTTAGCCTCAAGTGGTTTCTTTTGTCGCATTTCGTGCCCCGACAAAGACAAAGGAAACCTTCGACCGAACTTCTTCGTCATTCTTTTCTGCACAGTTTTCTGCCCTTCACGAATGCCCTGCGAATGTTACAATGTCCCTGCGAAGCCTTGCGCTTGTTGGCGTGCCCTTCTTATTACGAACACCGTGTGGCACATCCCCTCTCCCCCTCCATCTGTTCCCTCTTCAGGCTCTTGCGATGCGTTCCCTCTTCAGGCTCTTGCGAAGATGAGAAGATGACGGAAGATGGTAAAAAGGCGAGCGCTGGCAGTGGCGCGTCGGCGGGGCCTCCTTCCGCTTCCCAAGCCAAAGTCAGCACAGGATCGAACGCCGCTCGCGTTGACAGTCGAGCTTCATAAAACCTCAACGAAAAGGTCTATCGAGGACAGGACGACGAGTCGAGCCTTGCTTTCGTGCACGCGCGCGTACGACGACTGCGCCGGCGCTCGTCCTTGCCCTCGCCGGACACGTCTAGGTTGACCGCAGAGGAGAAAGCAAGCATGGCCGCCAAGAAAGAGGATGCGCTCCAGGCGGCGCACGCGCTCGCGAAAAAGGTCGGCGGAGACACCTACCACAAGGAGAACCCCATGCGCCTCGGCGTCATCAGTACGGCCAACATTGCCCGCAAGGTCATCAGCGGCGTCCAGGCCCTCGACACCGTCAAGGTCACCGTCGTCTCCTCGCGCAACCTTGAAAAGGCGCAACAGTTTGCCAAGGATGTTGGCGTCGACAAGGCCTACGGCAGCTACGAGGAAGTGCTCGCCGATCCTGAAATCGATGCCGTGTACGTGCCGCTGCCCACGTCGATGCACACCGAGTGGGTCTGCAAGGCTGCCAAGGCCGGCAAGCACGTGCTCTGCGAAAAGCCTTGTGCTTTGAGCGGTGCACAACTCTTGGAGATGTTGCTCGTGTGCAAGGAAAACAAGGTACATTTCATGGACAATGTCATGTTCATGCACCACGACCGTCTGCGCATGATGCGCGAACGCATCGACGAAGGCTTTCTCGGCAAGCATGGCGCGACCAACGTCTTTTCGACCCTCACCTTTCGCTCGAGCGGCGACTTTGGCGAAGACTTTTATAGCTCCAACATTCGAACCAACCCGGACCTCGACGCGCTCGGTGCTGTTGGCGATCTTGGATGGTACAACATGCGCATGGCGCTCTTTGCGTTTGCCTGGCGTACACCGGCCACCGCACAAGGCCGTATGCTCATTTCGCACAACAAGGTCCCCATTGAAATTTCAGGTGTGCTCACCTGGGATCCCGAGGAGGGAGAGGAAGACGTTGCTGGCATTACGCTGCAACGCTCCACCGTCTTCCACGGCTCCTTTCTGCACAGCAACCAGCAACGCGTTCAAATTACTGGCGCCGACGGCATGATCGCGCTCGACGACTTTG
This sequence comes from Aurantiochytrium sp. KH105, assembly GCA_003116975.1. Classification (NCBI taxonomy): domain Eukaryota; class Bigyra; order Thraustochytrida; family Thraustochytriidae; genus Aurantiochytrium; species Aurantiochytrium sp. KH105. Next base: position 40,951 of record BGKB01000004.1, read on the forward strand.
TCAACGCAAACTCTGCAAAGTCTGCGTCCTTTTTCGAGGAGTCCAAGCATGAAACCATCATGACCGAGGATGGTCCCGAGGCCAAGAGTGAGCGCAACGTCGTAGAGACAGGTTATTGCCGCCAAGAGGCGGAGGCTGTCGCCAACTTTGCTTGCCAGATTGCCGCCCTCAAGCAGGGCCAGTCCATCGATTTCTGGCCGCGCATCGCGCTCCTCACTCAGCTGTGCTGCGATGCTTTGCTCGAATCCGCCGAAAAGAACGGGGCCACCGTAAAGATCGATCCTGAGGGTCTTCTTGCTCGCTTCGATGCGGCATAGCAATAGATATAGAAAAATACAAGGAGAAAGCGGGACGTTTGTGATGTTGACACTCCAAAACTTTACTCATTGTTTGACTGAATTCATTGTGCGGATCGGCCGGCTCGGCTTCGACACATGCTCTGATGGTAAAACAGCTGATACTCAGAACGGGCAGCATTCACTGTCAGTCACACTTTTCAGGTGGCCAAAATCAAAATCACTCTCTACCAAAAAAGAAAAGAAAAAAGGATCTTCTTTGCAGTTGCTTTTGGCCTTGAGCTCAAGCGAACTTGGCAAACTCGCAGCCCCGACGCGAGGGCGGCAGGAGGCGAGCGCAGCACGCAGACACCATGGAGGCCCCACGGCAACGCGTGACGCAGGCACTAAATGCCCTGCCCGATAAGGTCGAGAGCGAAGACCTCGCCTCCATCGGATTGGCGGCTGCGCGGCTTGTCGCGGCCTGCACGCGGCTCGAGGCGGCGGCGTACGCAAAACTTGGCGACTGCTGCGCGCTCGACACCGAGGGCGCAAATGAAGAAGACATCGACGCCTCTGCCGTGCTCCAGGACCTCTTGCCCTTGTATATTCTCGCGCTCTGTCTCGACGGCGAACCGGAAAACGCCCGCTTCGCATACTTGCGAGCAGAATCTTGCACAAACGCAGTGAGTGCATGGCCAGATGCTGGCCCGGCGGTCGCAGCTGCTCAGGCGCTCATGCGCCATCAATACGCAGCATTGTTTCGTACGCTCGAAAACACAACCTGGCATGGTGAGGCCGCCAAGGTCGCCGCGGCCCTCGCTGCTAAAACGCGTCGCTCCGTGTGGGACACCTTCCGTCGCTCTCATGCACGCATCACGTCGCTCGCGCTCGCAAAGCAGCTAGGTCTTCCAGAAAAAGAAGCACTCGAACAGGCTCGTGCACAAGGTTGGCACCAAGTTCCACTTGCTGCCGATGTCATGGAGACGGAGGCATCTCTCGTGGTTCTCGAGCGGGCCGAGCAACCAGAAGATCACGCAGATGTTCTCAACGCCCAAGAGGCCGCTGCGCGTGCGACCTCGCGTATCCAAAGCCTTGTAGAAAAGGTTTTGACGCTCGAGCAACCCGCCAGCTTCGACACTCGGGGTGTCGTTGAAGCCACGCTTTCCTCGACAACACCTTCATCCAATAATCGCCAGGGATCTGGCTAGCTCAAGCTCTTTCTCTCTCTCTCTCTCTCTCTTTCTCTCTTGTTTTCTGCTTATATTCGCTCACCATCTTCTCTCTCCTATCTCCGAAAATCTCCACTATATTGCCAGCATGGCATACGAGCCTTCGCAGTTCTTCTTCTTCTTCTTCCCCAAGCCTGCCGCCTCCATCAATTTCCAAAACGAACATAGAATACGTAGCACTGTGCACGTAAATGACATTATTCGTTCTTTTCCTATTCTAACCCATTCGTACACGGTCACATCATGGATGATCAAGCGTTTACACCAAGCCCTCCGCTCAACCAAGGTTCTGAAAAAGCTGGAGACGGCCATCAGCTCCTGCAGAAAACAGCCACGGCTGCGTCGGATGAAAGGCCATCGAAAGAACACCAAGACCATCCAAAGTTTGCGCGTGGCCGCGGAGCACCTTGACAGGGATCAAGTACGGATCCTTGTCAAAGTCCTCAAAGACACGCGCGTGAAAGACGTGGACAGTGCCATCGTCTGATGCAGAGGCGAACAGAGGGTAGCGGTCGTGAAAGTCAACCTCGCGCAGTGCGCGCTTGTGGTACTTGAGCGTGCGCCATGGCTTGCTTGAAATATCGAGGTCGAACCAGGACACACGCCGATCATAGGTGCCCACCACGAGATTGTTACCGTCTGGGTGAATGGCCATGCTCGAAATCCACTGCGATCCCGTCTTAAGCTGCTTGAGACGCTTCTGCTGACCAAGATGGTACACGTGCACGTAGCGTTTTGATGCTACAAAGATGATTGGCTTGCGCGGGTGGAACAAAAGACGCTGGACGCGCTGGTCCTTGACAAAGCGCAACGGCCGCTGCGACATGCGCTTCAAGACGTGGTGAACCGTGACCTGGGCGTTTGATCGCTTAGTTGCCGTGACCGTCGCAAGGTAAACTCCCTTGGCGTGCCAGATGAGATCAAGGACAGGACCGGAATCCGCCTCCTTCCAGAAGATAACCGTTCGATCCGCCTTGTCTTTCTTCCAGCCGACCATCCGACGGCTGTCCCGCAGAGCCTGCTGCATGCGTTCTTCCTCGGACGCCTCGGCGCCCAAATCAACCTCGGCGACCTCGGCGTTCTCCTCGTTGTCGTCATCGTCGTCGCCCTCGCCAGCCTCGGCCAACGCACCACCCATGAGCTGTTCCGTGGCCTCGACATCCTCCTCCGATGCAAAGCTTGCAGCGCTCACGTCCACCAGAATCACATTCTCGCCAACGGCGGCGGCAACCACACGGTATTGCATCTGCGGGTTCCATGCAACACGCGAAATGAAACCCTTTTTGGTACTCACCTCGCCCTCGCCGTCTTCCGTGACGCGCGAAATCTCCTCGTTCTCCTCCGGCGCATACTGCGAGAGGTCGTGTGACAGCAAGCAGCGGCCCGACTCCACCTCCCAAATACGCAGAATCATGTCGTCGCCGCCAGACGCCAGCAACTCACCGCTCGGGTCAACAGCGAGCGAGCGCACGCGTCCATGGTGGCCAAAGTAGGTCACGGCGACCGTGTTTGGGAACGGGCGCAGCTCCGAAGGCTTGGGCAGCTTTGGCACAAGCGATTCGGGGTCGATGTTGAGACGCCGCACTTCCTTGCGCGGCGCAAGGTAGAGGTCAATGCAGCGCTCGTAGCGCTCGCGCACGTAATTGGCGTACGCCGGAACGCGACGCAGCTGCGCAAAGTCTTGCGGCAGATAGTTGATCTTGCGATCGTCCGGGTGCGCCTCCTCCCATGCCTTGGCCTCCTCGGGCGTGGGAAGGTACTCCTCGGGCGGATGATACGATTCCCTGTGGTCTGGCGGCGTGACCTTGGGCGCCGGAATGTGCTTGGGCGCCTTGCGGCGCTTCTTGATGTCCTCCGCAAGGTCGTCCTCGCCCCACATCAAATAGACCTCGTTCTTGGCCTCCTTTTTAGACTCTGGCTTGCCCTGGCGCCGCACATGGCCTGCGCGAATACCGTGCATGATCTTGAGGATCTTTTGCCGCTCGAACTTGCTTGGCACAAAGCGACGCTTCGGCTCGTACGGGTCTGCAATGGGAAAGACGTTCTTTTCTCCGGAAAAGAAATCAACATAGTCTGGTTCTGGGTTGAAACCCTGCTCGGGGAATTTGCCCTCGAGCATGCGTCGTGCCATGATAAGCTCGCGGTCCGTGAGCACGATGGACTGGTCGTTCTTGGCGTCGTAAAAGGTGCGCCGGTAAAAGGGGTCGTCCTTGCTTGCGAGAAACTTGTCCACTTCATCCATGCCTTCCTTGCGCACAAGTTTACGCCCAGCCTTGTCGTAGCCAATATGGTCAAACTCATCGTACCAGTGCAGAGGGACGTTGCCGATCGTGTTTTCCTCGTGTTCTTCGTCGGACGACGCGTAGCCCTCGGCACGGACGTCCTCATCACCTCTGAATTTGCGTGGCTTCGCCGCGTCCTTGGACGCCTCTGCGGTCTTGCCCGTGGCCCTCTTGAGTTTGGCTGCACTCTGTGCTGCGGCTCGGTCTTCCTCCGCTTCCTCGTCATCTTCGTCGTCCTCGTCCTCCTCATCGTCTGACGAGGCGCCCTCCACGATGACATCCTCCTCTTCGTCCTCGTCAGACGACGACTCGCCCTCCACGACGACCTCCTCGTCCTCGTTGCTCTCGTCCTCGTAGGCATTGCCGTTCAAGGCTTCCGACATGCCGCTGGGCAGGGCCGCGCCCCGCGTCGCTCTGGACGACATCGCTGCTTGCTGTTGCCGCCGCTGCCGCCGCAGACGCTGCTGCTGCTGCTGCTGCTCGCTGCTCCTGGCGCCCGCGCTGCTGCAACGCCGCGCAGTCGAGTTCTGGGTCTCGCCCACGAGTGCCAGTCCTCGCCGCCGCCAGCCAGCCAGTGGCGCAGACAAGACACGGAACAGACGAAGAGAACACTTTGGAACGTGCGCAACCCAAATTCACTCGGTCTGATCTGATTCACACCAGCCAGGTTCACCCTAGGCGCGAGCCTTGGTGTGTGCGAAATTCTGCCCAGCTGCTTTGCTAATCAAGACTGCCATCAGCCGATAGCGACAGCAATAGTAATAGCAATAGCAATAGCAATAGCAATAGCAATAGCAAGACCAAGACCAAGACCAAGACCAAGACCAAGACCAAGACCAAGACCAAGACCAAGACCAAGACCAAGACCAAGACCAAGACCAAGAGCAAAAGCAAGAGCAAGAGCAAGAGCAAGAACAAGAACAAGAGGAATGGGAACTCTGACATGCAAACCTTTTTCTTTTGCTGATTGTCAGGCATAGATATATTTTACAGTCCACACAAAGGCCGTCTACCTCATCAACAATTAGGCATGACCTCCGTCAGCCCTCTCGCGAACAATTCTTTTGTAAAGTTCGCTCTCAGCACGAACGGCTTTTTCGTCCGGCAAGTCTCGGACAAGGACGTGATTGAGCAAGCCTTCGAGTCGGTGCGCCACAGCAGGCTCATCAGCCAGTTCACCTTTGAAGAGATCTCGAGGTCGCTGGGTCGTAAGAATCGCGCGAGCACGGTCGTTTGCGGCATCGCGAAAATGGGGGTAAAAGTGCTCACAAAAGTTGAGTTCCGGCGCAGAGGGACGCAAACCCAGCAAGTGGACTGAACCACTGCCATTGGCGCTCGCATGGCGCATGGCGCGACGCAGACGCTCATAGCCAGGAAGAGCCTGAATGATCGACGGATCGGCCCAGTCACCATGCACATTGTTCACCACAAGAAGCAAAAACGGATCACGCGTCTTTTGACCGCAGCCACCCTCATGCTGCAGCGATTCACGACGCCACGCAAATGTTCCCGATTCCAGACGCTGTGCTAGAAGTTCCAGTACGCCGCTGATGAAGGTTGCAAAGGGCTCCAGCGTCCAGCCCAGCGCTGCGGCAGGGTGATGTGCCCCGTTGCGTTTGCGCGCAAACAACGCAAAGGGTGCTGCGAGTGTGTCCTTGAGATACGCGTCAGTTCCTGCAGTCGCAATGGCAGCGGCATGCCGCGCACTCGCCGTTGCCACATCGGGAGCATACGTCTGCGCATCGATCACTCCGAGCACGGGCGAGACCGCCAGCGCAATCTGTGTGCAAAGAGCTATCTTGCGTCCTTGACGTAATACTGCGGACCGCTGTTCGCACGGCAACTCCCCTCGCTCGAGGCGATCCTTTTCCGTGAGTCGCTGCAGAAATGGCATCTGGTCGAGAAACACCACATGCGCGGATGACGAAGACGGCGGAAGCGAAAGAATCTCATTCAAAAGTCGCGCCGTGCGCCACTTGACAAGAACCTCAATGGGCGCATCTGCGATTTCTTCCCGAAGCGAAGGGCGATGCGAAAACACAAGAAGCGTCAACAGATTCTGTACACTCTGCACGCTTTTGATCTGGTGCTTCGCATAATCCTCTCGAATCGCATCTATTCCGAACCACCTCTCCGCATCGAGCGGTCCGTCGATCTCCCGCTCCTCGGCGCTCAAGCTCTCCGCGCCATGATGACGGATGACTAGCAAACGGAAAAGCTCTTGATTGAGTCGTAGCAGAAGCGAGCTAAGCGTCATCGTCGCGTCTTCGTGAAGCCATCGGCACAAGAGCCACTGTGCCTCCTTGGCGTCAAATTTGGCGCCACGGCCAATTTTGTTCTCTCGAACTGTGCGACTGTCAATCAGGGCATCTTTCGGGCCACGAAGACGGACGCGCGCCATGATCTTGTCCGAGGTTGACTGGGGAATACCCAAAAGTGACGAGACACGAAGACGCAGTGGTCTCCCGTATTCCTGTTCGGCCCGCACGATCAGCTGTCGCTCCTCGGGTGTCCAAGTCACACGACGTGACGTTTCTGGGCGCGTTTGTCCTCCAAGTCTCCTCCTTTTGGCCATCTCTACGTCCGATCGCTCGACATTACGTTGGCGTTTTTCGAAGAGGCGCGATGCTTCGAGCATGATCTCGTCCGCGCGATCAAGTCCAGGGCCCGAGCCGTGCTTCTGCCTAGGACCCTGCAGGGCAGAGTCGGCATTCTTGCTCGCGGCTGCTCCTTGCGCCAAAGGCGTGACCGTGAGCGAGGTCACGCGAAGGCGGGGCGTCTCATCCGATGTTGGCCCCGACGAGCTGACGCTTTCTCGGAAAGCTTGTGCTGGGGCTCGTAGCATCTGAGGTGACGTGATTTGCGGTGCCGCAAGAGACCCCACTAGCTCAGGCCCCCGTTGGAGAAAGTCACCCTCTTGAGCGCCCCACTCTGCATCTTGGCCATCTGCGCGAGACTCCAAGAACTCGCGCAAAGGCTTTGGGGCGGGTGGTCCCACCAAATAAGTGAGTCTTCGCAGCAGCACGTCGAGGCCAGCAAGGGGATCATCGACATCTACTTCGTCCTCGTCCTCGTCCTCGTCCTCGTCCTCTTCTTCTTCTTCTTCGTTTGCCTCCTCGTTCGCGTCCGCAAGCTTGCCGTCATTGGCGGCGGCGTTGTCGTCGACCTCGTCGTCCTCTTTACCCTTCGCGTCGGAACTGCCCTCGTCCCGAGCCTCTTCCGCCGCCGCCGCTTCCTCCTGCGCCGCCGCCGCTCGCTCGCTTCGCGCCGCCGCGCCGGTCCCGGTCCACGCCGGCAGAAACTCCTCGTGCACGCCCCTTGGCGGCTCGCCCTCCGCGCGTCCCTGCCGCGGAGCGAGCGGGGCCCGCGCGCGCCGCCGGCCCCGCGCGCGCATGCCCGCGCCGCCGTGCGGATCGGTTCTGCCGCGACTGCGCGAGCCGCGGCGCGGGAGCCCTCGCTTCGACGCCGTGCACGTCGCTGTTGACGCAGTTGTTGTCGCAGTTGTTGACGCGGTTGTTGCGAGTTGTTGCATAGCAGGTGTTGTGTTGTGTTGTGTTGTTGGCTACAGCACAGGCCAGAAGCAGGCAGCGCCGCGCAGAGATGGAGCCAGAAGAGAAGCGTCCCCGCGCAGAACCGGGAGCGTGGGGGAGCGCGGGGGGCCGGGCCGCAGGAGCGATGGCGTCGATGGAGTTCCAGCTGCAGCGGCTGACGCAGGTCCTGCACGACTGGCTGGCGTCGCAGCCGGACCTCGCGGAGGCCGAGCACAAGCTGAAGAAGGCCAAGGGCCTCGCGTACATCACGTCCGTCAAGGGCGGCTGCCTCTTCAGCGGCGCGCTCGGGTACGGCATCATGCTCAAGCGCCTCGATAATGACGACTGGGGAGGCCCCATCTCCCTCATGCTTGCGTCCGCAGGCGTCGGCTTGCAGTTCGGACTCCACAAGACCGAGGTGGTCGTCCTCATGACCTCGTCGAGGTCCATCCACCTCTTCGAGTCGCACGGCCAGCTTCGACTCGGCGGCGAGTTCGCCATCACCGGCGGATACGGCCTCGCCATCAAAGGAGATGCTGGCATCAACCGCAAGGGGATCTCCACCCAGGCTGCCTTTGCACACTCGACAGGCCTTTTCGCTGGAGTGTCCGTCGATGGATCTCTCGTGGTTTCCAACCCCTTTTCGAACTGGGCTTTCTACGGCCACAGCGCGCATGTAAAGGAAATCCTCAATGGCCAAATGCCCGTTCCTGAGCACCGCAAACACCATATTGAAGCGCTCATCCGCGTTTTGGACGCGCTTCTCAAACAAGTACGCGCCGAGATCGACGCCCAGACCGGCTCGCCTTCTTCTTCCGGGGCCGAGATCGGGGATGAAATTGCTCGAAGCTCGCCGCGGATCCGTCCTATTGCCTCCAACGACGCTGTCGAGACGTAGAGATACCATCCGTTCGAGCACCCCAGAGGAAAGAAAGTTTCTTTTTTTCTTCCTTTGTTCCCCCTCTCCAGCGCATCATTTTCCCCCAGCCCTTTTCAATGCACGCACGTCCATCTGCCTTGTGGGCCAAAGGTACATTTATAGAATCACTTGTTTGGTGATTTCGTTGGACTACGTTGCCAAGTCACGCTCTGCGTGAATTATCCTACAATGAAATAGCTAAAAAGTTCACTCGTTTTTATAAGTCTAGCTTGGCAAGATTGTGCTCTCGCTGCTCACGCTGCTATCACTCTTGCAATGAGCGATCTCGCTTGAGCAAGTCAGCGCCTCTACTTCAACGATGGGCCCGTCTCGTTCACGGTGCTCTGCATCAAAGAACGCAAAAAAGGGAACCAGACGCAGCGCGCCGCGATGAGGCCAAACCGGCCCAGCCATTGGAAGATATCTCGGGTTCGTGAATCGCCCACGCAATGAATTCGAGCTGAGAATCTCGAACCAAATAGATGCCGTGCGTTGCGCGACATTCTCCTTGATGCGCTGCATGTCGCTGTCGTGCAGAAAGTTGCCGAATCGGGCGCTGTACGTGTGCTCGGCGAGAAAAACCAACAGTCTTTCGTTGAACTCGAATACATCGGGCTGCTGCCGCACAAGATTGTGAACGGCATCAAGAAATTGTACAAAGATAGGGCTGAACTCCGACGAACCCCGAGATGAGCTGCGCTGTGCAAATTTGTGTCCGAACGAACACCACTCGACCGCCAAGAGCTGGCAAAAGCCGTCGATCGTTCGCGCGTTCGCGTCGAGAATTATTCGAGCCATGCACACGAGCTGTGGCGTCCGATCAAAGCCATCGCTGCAGTGGACCAACACGGATCCCTCGCCATTGTGTAATCGCCGCGCTACGTACTCTGAGGCAGACAATATGCCTGCAATATGCGCGAGCCAATGCGAGTTCTGAATACGTTCCCAAAAGACCCCATCGCTTGGCGATTCAAAAGCCAATGCAACTTCCGTCACCGAACCCCGCATCGTGTGGATATTGCCGATCTGGCATAACTGGATCGTCGCGCCTTGGTACGAGCTCGCGCGCTCCAAGCCACGACCCTGCAGAGTATTACCGAGCACAGCAGGTCGTCCACGCGCATCCACAATAAAAAGGCGTTGCGACGGCTGCACAAGCTTGCTGACAAGCTGCTCGTCTTCGGAACAACGATGATTTGTGATCCCAACCATCGGCTGACTGCTGCGGCAAAGAACGGCCCCGGTCCCAGCATGCACCCAGCGCACAACTGGAATTCGACCTCGACTACGAAAAGATGCCACCCTGGCCACCTCTTCCTCTGAGCAGGATGCCGGTACAGCCAAAAAGCGTGGATACGATGTGCAGGTTCGGAATGCAGAGGTCTGGTCGTGAAGACGAAGAACAAGTCTGTCCTGCGCGGGCGTGCCAACTCGTGTGGCCGCTTCCTCGAGCGCACAATTAAGAATCTCTAGCTCTTGCCGCGGGTGCCAGCATGCCCAATCTTCCCATGAACGCTCTTGCGGACCCTGAAGCAGCGTGAAAGCGATTTGAACACGAGTCTTGCGCTCCAAAAGGAGGTCGCGCAGGCCTGCGAGCTTGTTTGCGTTCATGTCGCAACAAAATACGAGGGTCCGCAAGTCATTCGTGACAATCTGCAAGCGAATACCTTCGATACGGATCTCGTGAATCGCCGCAAGTGGGACCTCAACGCGAGCGCAAACTGTTGCGTCGCTTAAAAACGCCTGGTTCGTGACAACAAGGCCGGGAGTACCAGGCGCTAAAGGACTGCCTTGAGCTGAAAGCCCACCTTGTATCAAAGGCCACGCGTACATTGCAAAGCTTAGGCGGTAATTTGAGACGCGAAGGAGCCCGTGGACCAGAGCATACAAATCCCCGGCGCGCGCATCACGTGATAGAAAGGACACGTAGTCAAACTCGGCCGTCCACTCTTCCCTTGCGAGTGTCTCGCGCGGCCCAAGCGCGCGGTCTGTCGCCGCAGGCTTGGGCCCGGCTGCAGCTGGCGATGGTCCTGCGCTCGGGGTGGGCACAGTGACAGAGGTAGGAATGGATTCACTTGATCGTGTCGGTTTTGATGCCCCCACGTTTGCAGCTGGCGATGGACCTGTGCTCGGGGTGGGCACAGGGACAGAGGTAGCAATGGATTCACTTGAACGTGTCGGCTTTGATACCGCCACTGAGGCGCTTTCCTCCGCACAAAGGGGGGGCGTGAAGCTCCCGTGCGAAATGAGAGCGCGGACCTTTTGCACAAGTTTGCTTCGGTCCTCTGCCGAGCGAAACATGAATGTTCGTGTGGATATGCTCAGCTTGCGCTCGTCATCATCTAAATTTGCGATTGAGATCTCGAGCGTGAACCCAAACTCGCTCGGGCCAAACAATCTGCGAAAGGGCAGCTTATTGTCCTCCTCGGCGTCGAGACGAAGAATGCAGCGAATCGGAATTTTCTTGGCGCGCCCTTCTGGGTTCACGAGCAAAAGGGCATCCAAGGTTTCGTGCAAGACCAGGAGTCGTTGCTTGAGTCGCAACTTGCTACGTTTGAGCGCTTGAAAGCTGACAAAGCCTTTCTCCTCAGGCGCGCTCTCCGCTTCGCCAGCGGTGCTGTCCCGCGTCCCGCGACGCACCTTCTGCGCCAGAGCGCGATCCGGTGTCCAGGACCATTCCACGGCGCCGCTGAGGTCGCGCCACGTCGCTGCGGCGCCCTCGCGCTCGCTCATACCGCACGGCCTGCGCGGTCACCTGGACTCGCAGTCAAGACCTGCTTCTCGCTCTTCCATTGCGGGTCTGTCTCGCTCGCTCTGTCACTCGTGACCGCGATTTCTCGCCTCGTCTGTCGGGTTGTCTAGATGTAGCTGGCCGGCTGATCGACTAGACTGGCTGGCTGGCTGGCTGGCAGGCTGGACTGGGCCAGCCTGATCAAGCCAAAGCTTATGATGTGAGCCTATAGCCTCCTATCGCATCACACATTTGATGCCATTGCGGTTGCAGTGAAGCGCACACCTCAACGGACACTAATAAGTTAGCAGCCAGCTTGTTTACCTACTAGACTTGCCTATAGCATACTTGTCGTGCTCACTCGCTTGCAATGCTTGCTTCTTCGATTGCTTACAAGCTCACTTGCTTGCTTGCGTGCTTGCTTGCTGGCTGGCTGGCTAGGCAAAAATGCATGCGCCCAGAGGGGGGCAGGCCTCACGGGCGGGATGCTCGAGTATGAGGCCGAGGAGGTCGGGCGCCGCCTGCGCACAATACTGGACCGGATCAGCACGGAACGAACGCACCGCAATGGACCGCAGTTTTGCCGCAAGCTTGTCGAGCGCGAGCTCGAGCATTTTGTGCAAAGAGCGCAAACAGCGGACGAGCGCGAGCTCGCCATTTGCAAAGATCGTCTCAGCGACGCAAAGAGGGAGTCCGAGTTGCTGCGCAAACGGGTACGCGAGCTCGAAGACCGCGTCAGCAATCGCGAGGACCTTCTCGAGACCCAACGCCTCGCATTCATGAAAGAGATCATTGGTCTCAAAGAAGCCCTTTTTGGTGCCAGACGGCAACAACAGGTCGTCGAAGGCAACCAGGGCGGACGCTCCACGCACCTCTCATCCCCGTTGAACACATCATCCCGCGTTGAGGTGTTACAGCATGCATCCGACGCCGACGCTCTCGTGGACAATTTTAGACAGAACAAACCGGGTCTCGGAAGTTTTAGCGAGGCCCTCGACGACGCAACTTCGCCAGGTGGACTTCTCGGCATCCAGAATGCTGAGGTCCAGTTTGCAGGTGAAGAAGAGAATCACCTCGCAAACGATCGAATGAGCTACCACCCTCGGGGGAGGGACGGTGGTGCGGATGGCGAGCCCAACATTTCTCAACAGCATCTCGACAATGGCGCAGCCATTTCTCAAAAACAGAAAATTAGCATTCTCACAGCACGCTTACAAAGCGCTCAAGCTCGCGTTGCCAGCGTCATTGATGAAATGGCAAGCTTGCAGCGCGCAAAATCAGTCGCTGACAAAGAAAATGCTGAACTCAAAGGGAAACTTGAGTTTCTTGAACGCTTCGATTTCAAAGCTATTAAGAGCGAGCTTGCCGAGGCCAAGGCACAACTTGAATGTGAGCAAGAGCTGCGTCGTAGGAACGCTGCAGAAGCCTTGCGTCTTCAGACGCTACACGAAGAAACAATCGAAAACCTGAGTGAACGCGTCGAGCGAGCCGAGCCGCAGTTGCGCAGTGTACTCCGCACCTTTTCCGCGGGGCTTAACGTGGAAATGGATGTCTTTAGCGGCCAGGTCCGACGTGCACTCTCGCGCTCGTCAGAACAACTTCAGCGCGTCTCCCGTGCCGCGGGGCTCGCCGAGCTGCAATTTCAGTACCATCCTATGGTGGTCAAGTTGCGGCGCGAAGTTGCACAAAAGACAGCTCGGAACGCGGATCTCGAGCGCCGGGTCAAAGCACACGAGCGGCGCGCCGAGGAGACGCGTAAAAGTGAGATGCGCCGTCTTGCCTCGTTTCGGAAGATGTCAAGCCGCCAAGGAAGTAACATGCACATCATGAATGCATCATCTCGTCATATTGCTAAGCGTCCCAGCAATGCAAGCTTGGTCCTCACGTCGTCTAAGACGAGCTCGATTCGACGCATGAATCCGATCGAGAGACAAGTATCGCGTCAAACAATGTTGCCCAGAAATAGCACAGAAGGGCCCAGGGAGATGCAGATGCTTCTCGAAGAGGATAGAGAGGTCATAGAGTCTGACGCAGGGCCCTCAGCTTTGCTTTCTGTCACGCTCGCGCTACAAGGAGTCCAGGGCGGTGAACTTGAGGAGGGCGACACAATTACCGAACTTGATTCCCCGGCTGCAGCGCCTTGCCCATCGCCAACGTTTGATACAGTAGGTCCCACAGCCGAGGAATCGAAGCGACGCGCTACACTGCGGAATTCACTTACCGAGCAAGTGGCCAAGCTCGAACGCATGCGTTCCGAGCTTTCTGCAATCTCTTCGCAAAAGTCTGCGCCGTGGCAATTGGAAGTGGCTGCTTCCGAAGCCCGGCGATCGGCCGCAGACACGAATGCGCTCATGAACCTTGCACAACATGCCAGCCCCGCCTCATTGTGCCAGCTCAATGTTGTGCTCTCTGAGCTTGACGCCGAGCTCGACAGAGCGCGTCAGGACCGCCAAGCAACGCGCCCAAAGTCAGCCGCGCGCTCGCGTCGTCCGGAGTCAGCACGCAAGCACGCGCGCGCTCTGCACGAGCCCGAGCTTGGACCCAAGCAGCACTTCCCGAGCCAAGGCGCTGCGCGACCTGCCTTTCGGTCCATTAGCCAGATTGTGGCAGACACTAGCGAGGGTTTACGGGCTCGGGCTCGGGGTCGCAAACATGAACTGTAAGCCTCTCTCACAATCTATTCTCCTTTTGAAGGATATTTTCAAGACGTCAGTCTGTGAAGGCAAAGTATCTTTTTGTGCAATAAATTATTAGAAACACTTTCAACGGAGGCTGCCCACGATGGGGTACTTTGCCGACAATTTGTCATACCACTCTGTGAGCAAGGCTGTTTCAGCGGAACTGAGATCGTCGGTCCGTGGATCATGCACGAGATCCGGATCCAATTCCATTTTAGCGAGCGCCCGCGAAGCATCGCGACCAGCGAGGAGGGCGTACCCGCCATCAGGCCCGTAGAACCCCGACGAGGACACATCAAAGACCACGCCCTTGAGCGCAATGTAAACAGGTTCGCCATCATGACCATTGAACTTGGCGAGCTCCGCGCGCGAAAAGTCGCGCAGACGTCGCATGATCGCGTTACATTGGAGCGCGGTGAGCCCGCTCTGCTGCGGGGCCCGCGCGGCTCTCGCGCGGGCGCTGCCCTTCTCGAGCTCCAGCAGGCAGGTCTCCGTCTCGTCCACGTCGGGCCTCAGCCCTCGGCATCTGCTGCATCCGCACTGCGGTTCGCCGGACCCCGGCCGGACGGTCGCGCTCGGCGCGAGGTGGCCCGCGAGCACCTCCACGCGCCTCATCGCCACGGTGCCCGCGCGCTGCCTGCCTGCCTTCCTGGCCTTCCGGGCTTCGGCTTGCTCGCTCTCTCCCTCGATCGGAGTCTGGTGCTCGTCGCGATGCCGCTTCGAGCCACGATCGGAGTCTGCGCGGCGCTCTGGGTCCCGTGTCTCCGCACCCCCTCCTTCGCGGAACTTACAGGACCCGGCTCCAGGGAAACTGTAAAACGGTGTGCACCGGAGGCCGCCTAGAGACGAATTCTCGCAGGCCTGGCTGCCTGCTCGGCGCGCGGGCGGCAGGGGCGCCTGCTACGCGAGCCTGGCTGCGCTTTGCGAGCCTCCTCGTTGGCGCGTTTGTTGGCTGGAAAGGAAATGGGGACTTTCCAGGGCGCGCCTCTTGCGCCGCGAAGAGACTGGGCGACGCGGTGGAAGCGACGACACGTTGTGCCGTGGAACTGCACGCTTTGCGGCAAAGAAAACGCATACGGGACGCAAAGATGCGTGCAGTGCGGCAAGCTTCCGCCTGCAACAGGTGAGTCGCCCCGCGGGGCATTCTCGTGTGGCCACGCCATGCGTGGGAAATGCCAGCGGCTCTGACTAACATAAGCATCCGCTTCTTCGACTCTTTTTCCAGCCAATCTTCGCGTACAAGATGCTGCAGCGACACTTGTGCAAGGCATTGTCAGGCGAAAACTTGCCAAGAAAAGATTATTAGCGCAATGCGAAATGCGCGTGCGGAAACGTTTCGACCGCAGGTCAGGATCCGTGTATCTCGAAGATTTGCAAACTGGAACGAAGCTTCGGTACGTGGAGCGTCTCATCGCGCATGATTTGGACATGGACGAGAGAGAAGAACTCGAGTTTGAAGACTTTCGAAAACATCAACATGAAGAAATGCGCCTCAAACTCGCATTTGCCGAGCGCGAGACGAAACGCAACATCGAGCGTGACGCCAGTCAAGCGGCAAAAGAACAGGCCGCCATCGACGAGCTCGCTGGGCGATGGGCTGGACCGCTTAAAGCCGCAGACATTACTGGGGAACTCATCGCAAATTGGCTCCGGTTCACTGAAATCAGTCCGCTGGTATGGGAAATGGGGCCTCAGCTCACGCTCATCCGTCTCATTGGAAATCCTCTCGTACGCGTCCCCGGAAGTCTGTTCCTCTCGCTGTCACAATTGGAAATCATCAGTTTTAGCAACTGCGGCCTCGTAGAGCTACCTGAGGAAATCACGACGCTCAGTCAGCTTCGCGATCTCAATCTGATGCGAAATGAGCTCGAAAGTCTACCATCGCGAATAGGGGACCTCACCAAGCTCGAGGGCTTGCACGTCTCGTGCAACAAGCTAAAAGCGCTTCCAGAAAGTATTGGAGCGCTGCAAGCCATGCCGCGTCTCGGCATCGAGAAAAATCAGATTTCAGATCTTCCAGCAACAATCGTTGATATGAACTGTAAGATTATGTCCTGGACTCAGGCGGGGCTCGTGCGTCTGCCAGAGAATCTCGCGGCTTTTGGGTCGAAGCTTGTCTCTCTCACAGCTGACCACAATCGTATTCGTCGTATTCCCAAAGGCATTGGCAAGCTTTCTCAGCTCAGACATTTATCGTTATGCAACAATCTCATCAAATTCATCCCGGATGAGATTTGCAAGTGCCAAAATCTAGAGCGGCTTTGGCTCGACTGGAATCAGATCAGCGAGCTTCCCTCCGAATTTCCCAACCTCGAGAAACTACAGTCCATCCATCTCGAGGGCAATCCGATGCGCGTTCCACAAATGGATGTGGTCGTGCAAGGCGTCCCCGCGCTTCGAACCTGGTTTGAGAGCAACATCAACCTTTATCGTGACAAGGAACGCAAGCTCATTGTGGAGCACCTCCAAAGTATACTTGCAATTCTCGCAGAAGAGGGACTGCATGATCCCAGCCTCTTTATCGCTGGCATGAAGACGGATGACATTGGTGATCCTGCACACGATCTCTATTTTGCATTTGTGCCTGGCTACTTGCGGGAGGTCGCCATCCCACGCTTTAATGCCTTTATCCAAGAACTCTTTAAGAACCAAGCAGAGGTGGAAAGGCGCCGCAAGCTGTATACTCGACGTCAAGAGCTCGCGGAACGTCAGGAGCAACTTGAGATCGAGTTGTCCGAGTCGCTCGAGTTCGAGTCCCTTCAAAGCACGGCGCTGCCTGGCAACAACACGCAAGCGGACCAAGATCACGAGAATGAACCGGAGTCGACTGGGGGCAGAAACGAGGCGCATGGTGAAGACCACGACAGCATGTTTGGCTCACCTGTTGATAGAACAGATATTCTTAGTCCTTTCGACGGCAAGGTTGACGGGGAAGCCGAACATGAGGTGGTCAAGCAGGTATCCTCCACGGTGCGTCAAAAGGATGTCATCCTCAAAGAACTTGCGGCAACACAGGCTGCGCTGCATGGCCAATTTGGCGCCGTACAGACTGAGCGTACCCCAGAGGAAGAGCGTGTGCGTCTGACCAAGATTGCTCTCGGCAAGGTGCGTCATATCCTCGAACCCTTCGATTTCACGGACACGGACATTGAAGAAGCTTTACAAACCTTTGAAGATCGTTTTGGCAAAGTCTTTGTAAGAGACCAGACAGCAAACTTTCGACGCTGCTCATGCATACGAAATGGTGAGCCAAGACTCTGTGTGCCACCAAATCTTCACTTCAATTGCGAGCGACGCGCTAGCATGCTAAAGATTGGTCTCGTGACGTACTTTACTCGTGCGCAGCGCGACTCCATCAACGAAGAGACCCGTGTACTCGACGAACGGCTGATCGAGGTAGATCAAGAGGCAAAGACTTATGCTACTAGCGAAAAAGGCAAAGCATTCTTTCGGCTCTTGGCGCACGCTGAAGCGGGCAACCTTCTCGAACAAGAGCGACGTGAGCGTTTCGTTCTTCGAAAGCAAGTCCGTTTAGAGCGGCGACGGCGGCGAAAGCACGCGAGTATCAACAAAAAGAAAGAGGCTCTGCTCAAGGCCAGAGATGAGCGCACGGAGCGTCTCAACAAGGTACGATTCAAGTACACGGCCCAGCTCGAGCGACTTCGCGGTTGGGAAGCGCAAGAGTGCAGCGATCGAATTCGTGAGATCGACGACGATCTTGCAAATCATCCGCAGGATATGGCTCTGGAGATTTTACAAATCGAAGAAGACACCGTCGACGAGCGCTTCAAGGTGCGATCTGACGCGGAGGTCATTATGGCAAGGTACAGGCCACGCGGGCGCCTTCGAGCTTACTTGCACGAACGATTGACAATGATGCACGCGCGGCGTGCGCAAGATCTTCGAAATAAGCTCGAGGAAGCTTATGCTCTGGCGGAGCGCCGTCGTGTGTCGCTGGAGACGCGACGAGAATACCGCGTGATGCGACGAATTATGTTTAATTGGATGCATCTCGGGGTGCGCATGACCTTTGAGTCGTGGAGAGAGCACACGCGACGGACAGTATATTGGCGAAAATATCTTGCGATGGAGCAAGATAATCAGCGTCAGCTTGACGAAGCTGCCAAAGATGCTGAAAAAATCTTTCAAGCGGCTGAGTATGCCAAGTGGACGGAGCGGATCGACCCTTTTAGCGATCTTCCCTACTGGGAGCACTGCGAGACATTTGAAGTTCGTCACGACCCTCCAGTCCTCGAAGAGTGCGACTATGTTCCGCGCGTACCCATGCGTCGAGGATCTTTATCGATGGCATGAAATGTAAATTATAGAAAGGGAGAGAAGAAAAAGAAGGTGGGAGGATAAAGAGAGTAAGGTATTTTGGGTGAAACTGCGTTGTTGGATTATTCAATTGCCAGCTCGCTAGCTTGCTAGCTTGCTTGCTTGCATAAGTTGACTCTGCAGTGGCGAAAGAGAGGAAAAGACTTTGAAAAATAAAAGTCTTAGCCGGTCCGAGCCTTTTTCGAGTTTGCGTCGGCATCTAGCGTTGTCGTGGACGGCGGTGCGTCTGATGCGAGGGCAGCGCCCGATGCTGCTGCTGCTGTTGCTGCGTCTTGAGGTTGTTTCTGCGATATTGCACCAGAAGACCCTTGCTGGTGACTGCGACCCCTATCAAGTTCGTCGTGCACAGACGTGGACAAAGGCGCATCCGAAGAAGAGGAGGCCGAAGATACCTTCTCCGTCGTCGTGGTAGGCGCCGAGGATCCAGTCGCTGACTCAGGTTGGGGGGAAGAACATGGCGACACCGGCGGAGAGCCCTTTTTGGCTTCGTCATTGGATCCCAAGGATTTGGTATCGACGACGAGGCGGAGACTCTTTGCCTTACGCTTATTTTTGCGCCCGCCATTGATGCCGCCAAATCCACGTCCGCCATCGTGGTCCTCGTCCTCGTCATCCTCAATGTCCTCCTCCATGGCATCGGCAGCGTCGGCAGCAGCCGCAGCAGCATTCTTCCGGGCGTCCATGCCGCGCTGCATGCGACGGAACGTCGAAGAGGCCGCCGCCTCGTCTTCTGTAGAAGACGTACCGTTTGCAAGCCTGACATTGTTGTTTACGTTTGCCTGACCCTCATCGTCGCCGTCGTTGCGCTGGTTAAAGTACACGTCCTCGTCCTGCGAAAGCTGCCAACCGTGCTCACCAAAAGGACGAAAGTCGCCATTGGTAACGGCGCCGGCGCCTCCAGAGGAAGATGCAACCTCGGAAATGCCGAGGAGCGACGGCCGGCCCTGGCGCTGGTGCTGGAGACGCACATAGCCGTCGCCCGAACCAACGACATTAGAAATATTGGCTGTCGAGTCCAAGTTATTGGCGTCGTAGGTTTCCTTGAGCCGCGCATAAGTCTCGACGTAGTCAATGCCAGAGAGCTTGTCACCAAAGTTCTCGACAATGTACTTGATGAGAAGACGAATCTTTTCCATGCGCACAAACTCGAGGAGCTCAATGATGGCGGAATTGATGAGGTTGTTGCGCGGGCCATTCGAGACAAACACCTCGAAAATAGGCGCGAAAAGGTTGAGCTTGACAATGTGACGGTTATAAAAGTCGTCCTTGAGCCCAACGCAAGTCCGCGCGAAGCGAATGGCCCCCAAGACAAGATGTTTGTCACGCGAATACAAAAGGCGCAACACCTTGTCCACGATGTCCTGGTTGAGCACAAAGTACTTGACGCGGAATCCGTGGGTCTGCACGCAAAAGGACAGGAGCTCCGTGATATGATGCTCTGCGACGCGCGCTGTTTCGGCCGCCTTGCGCTCGAGCAGGCGTTCCTGCGGAGATTGGGCCATTGTGGTCGTGTGCGCGTCGAGGAGACCACTGCACATGACGAGCTCGTATCCACGGGAAGCGGACGAGAACGGAGCGCGATTGCCCACCGCGCCCTGCAGCGGCGACGCACTCCCAGCCCGATCGGCCTCCTTTCCTGTGCCGGTATTGCGTACCTTTTGTCGCTTGACGCGAAGCATTTCGAGGGGAAGGACGAGCCACCAAATGTAGTGATCGTAGAATAAGGTGAGAAAGCTTTCTTTTTCGGCGGCCTCCATGGTCTCCGGGTCCAAAAGCATCCTGAGAATCTCCATGGCCTGCGCCTGCATACCGGCCTCGGGATCGAAGACGAGTCGCTTGAGCAGCTGTGCCATGAGGCTTAGCGGAGGCCGCTCACCGTTTTGCGGTGTCTCGGGCTGTGCAAACAGGTCCATTTGCCGCTGCAACTTCACGCGAATAGGGGTGTGCACGTCGTCGAGCAGCTTATTCAGCACCTCGTAGGCGCGCACACGCGGAGACTGCGGCTTGGTCTTTTCCGTGAGAATAAAGGAGCGCAGTTGCGTCGGGTCGTGGTCGAGTGCGAGTTTGAGAATGTCGCCAATGTTTAGTCTTTCTTGTACGGAGGAGTTGGGGTCTCCGAGGATGCGCTCGAAGATTCCGAAAAAGTTCTCGCCCTTTTTCATGAGGGAGCGGTAAAAGGCGTTTCGCGAGGGGACCTGCATTTTCTTGGCGAGCGAACAGAGCTCCTGTAAGCACCCGACGGCGTCGTTGCGCGTTTCGGGCGGCGTGTCGTCTGCGCGCATCAGGGCAAAAATGTTGTGAAGGTAGTGAGGGTCCGAGTGCAGCGCGTTGGCAATTTGCATGCCGTTGTTGGCGTCCATGTCATTAATAATGCTCGCCGTGCCCTCGTCCATGGTCCGCGGCATCACAGCGTCCCTGAGGAACCGAATGCGAAAGCTTTGGTGGATCTTGCGAAGCGTTTCAGGATCTTCAATGGGAACCACCACCTTGTGCTGCACGTGTTTGCGCAGAAATTCGCGGTGCTCCGGCTTGGGCTTGACTTCCGGATCGTACTCGAGAACGCCCACAATGTCCTCAAAATACTCATCGGAAAGAATCTCCTCCAGAAAGACTGGTTCGTTGTAGAGCACCAGCGTGCGAATGATTGAATACAACGTATACAAGCTGTGCAAGTCTTGCTTTTGCTCACATTCGTGGAAAAGGTCCAGAAGAGCACGGAGATAGGTGACGCGCGCAGCATTCGGGTCTGCGTCCGCATCATTGCGCTCGTCCTCACACGCACTGCTGCCCCGAGAATCCCCTTCTTCGTCGAGCCCCGGCGTGCTTCCCTCGCCGCCGCGCTCTTCCAATTCGTTGGACGCCGAGGTCGTGCTACTGCTGCTGCTGCTGCCCGTGCTGCCGCCGCAGTTTGCGTCCTTGTCGTCCCGTATGATTTGCTTTTCTTCTTGTTCACCTGAATCTCTTGCTGCTGATGTTGTTGCTGCTGCTGCTGCTGCTGCGGATGATGATGATGAGGAGGAGGAGGAGGATAATACCGAAGATTCGCCCTCTGCCAATGAACTTTTCATCGCCGCAGGACCGTCCTCACGCTTGTGCTCATGGTCGTTATTCTCGTGGCCGTCCTGTTGCTGCTGTTGCTGCTGCTGCTGCTGCTGCTCGTGGTAGGCCTGAGGACGATCACCGTCCGCAAGGTCGCCACTGGAACCGTCCTCGGCCTCGGTTTTCGTGCCCGTACCGCGAGCACGTGGGCGCTTGCGCGATGCGCCCGTACCGCGCTTGCGTTTCTTTTTGGACTTTTTGCTCTTGGGTCTGTATGGCATTTGCACCGCGTTCAGGTACGCCTCACGGTGCACCGGATTCATGTTTGCGAGCAGGTCCAAGATGCGGTCAAGGTTTTCGACCTCGACGTCCGGAAGCTCGCAGCGCTTCATATGCTCTGCAAAGGACTCCCTGCTGTCTGCTTCTCCGTCGCGCCCTCCCGCGCTGCTGTTCCCGCTGCCGCCTCGGTAGATTCCTCCGCCATACTCGCCTTGCGCGTTTCGCGGGACGCCATGAAAGTCGGCTGATACCCTGCCCTGGATCTGGCACAGCTGGTCGAGAATGTATTCGAACCCCTGTTGCTCTTCGAAAGAGATGGCGAGCTCCATATTGGTCGTCGGCTCCGTCCAGGTAATAATCATCTTGCTCTGCGTCTGATAAATGTGCTCCGCCACAATGGCCGATTCGAGGATGGTTTGCCCGGGCGTCTCGTTCTCGTGGTCGGCAGTCACCTGTATCGCGTTGCCGTTGATACGACGAAGATACTTGATCTCGACCATTCCCGTTCCCTCGTCGATCCACCGCGACTCGTTGTCGAGTCTGTAGACCTTGACGCGCCAGCTCCGCTTCGTTTCGTCTCCGTGCGCAGGGTTTCCGGAGTTATCCTCCATGCTGTCAGCCGGATTGTTGCTGCCGCTGCCCGCAGCGGTGGAGGTTTTATTGTTGCTGTTTTTATTGTTGTTGTTAGTGTTGTTCATGGCGTCGTCGCTGGAGCTGGACGCACGGCCGCCGTCTTCGTCGCGGCTGCTTCCGTCAACATCGTTGACATCCTCGACGTCGAACTCGTCCCTGCCGGTCCGCGTCCTGCTTGCGTCGCCGTTCTGTGCCTGAGCGCCTCTCGCCCTCATCTGCGCGTCGGCGCGTTTGGCGTCCGCCTCGCGCTCGAGGCCGCCGCTCTTGGCCGCGGCGCCGGACTCGTCTCCTGCCCCTGCTCCTGCTGCTGCTGCTGCTCCTGCTGCTGCTGCTGCTGCTGCTGCTGCTGCGGCCCTTGCGCTGCCGCCGGCCGCGGCCTTGGCGTCTGCCGCCGCGCCGGCGCTCGCGGGCTGCCGCGACGACGTCTGCAGCGTCTCCGTCTGCATGCTCGACCCCTGCTCCGCGGCGGGCCGCGCGGCCGAGCGGGCGGAGGCGGCGGGGAGAGCTTTCTACGTTCGACCCAGGCCCGCCCCGCGCGCACGCATAAGGCACGCCGCCCTCGCGCGCGGGCGGCAGGCACAGACCGCGAGCGAGCGAGCGAGCGAGCGAGGCCGCCGCTCCTCGCGCCTCGCCGCGACTGCGCGGAGCGTTTGTTTCCCTGTTTGTTTGGCTTGCTGCCTGTTTTTCCTCCCTTCTCGCTTTCTCCTCCTTCTTCTCTTGTTCCTTGCCTTGCGTTTGAATTCGCGCCGCTGCGCCGCTGCGCTGCGCTGCGCGGCTGCGCTGCTGCGCGACGCTGCGCGAGCGGGCGGCGCGACGCTCGCCGCGCGCGCTCTCAAGGCTCGCGCCTGGCCTGGCCTCCCGCGACCGGGCGGCGCTGGGCTCGCGGGCCTGAGCGCCAGGTGAATGGATGGATGGACGGAGGGATGGAGGGTTTGAATGGATGAACGAGGAGACCGGCCGTCGGAGCCCGCTCCGCTCCGCTCGCGCGCTCGCGCGCCCGCGCGCGCGCTCGGCTGCGCGCCCTTCGCGCCTGCTGCCTGCCTGCCTGCCTGCCTGCCTCTCTCGCCGCGCGCCGCCGCCGCTGCGCCGTCGATCAAGGCTGCGCAGTCGATCAAGGCTGCGCAGTCGATCAAGGCTGCGCCGTCGATCAATGCCGCGCCTCCGCCTCGCCTCTGCTGCGCCGCGCCGCTGCTCGCGGACGCGCTGCGCGCTGCGCGCTGCGCTCTGCGCGAGGCTGGCCGCCGCGGGCTGGCCGCCGGCGCTCGCCCGCGCTGCGCTCTGCGCTCGCCTCCCCGGCGCCTCGCTTTCTTCGTCTGCCTGTCTGTGCGTCTGTCTGTCTGTCTGTCTGTCTGTCTGCGAGCTCATCAGATCTCCGAATCGATCTCCAGCCAGACAGATCTCAGTGCAGCTCAGGTCCGCGTCGTCTCAGCGCGCAACCTCCGCCTCGGCCGGCAGCGCCTCGCCGCGCCGCGCGCGACCAGCGCCGAGAGCGCGGGCGGAGGCAGGCCGGCAGGCAGCGAGCCCGGCGACCAGGCAGGCAGGCAGCGGCGAGAACAAGGCTTCGAGAGTCGCGGGAAAGAACGGCATTGGAACGGGCGGAACGAACGGAACGCCCGGGAGCCTCTGAAAAGAGCGCGGCGCTGCCAGCGCTTCAAGTTGCAGTGCCTGCTGGCCGTGACAGACAGTGTCTCGAGTTACCAAGTGCACTTGCCCGGCATCCTGCTGACTGCGAGCGCGGCCTGGCCGGTGCAGCCAGGTGGGAGCCCCGGCGGTGGCCCACTCGGGAGCGAGGGCCCCGCCAGTGCCAAGAACTTACTGCGGAGACAGGAGTAGTATAATAACCCCCCCTCTCCTCCCCGCGCCAAGGCGCTCGACATGGCGGCCGTGCACCGGCGAAGTATCATGAGCACCCCCCTGCTGAGGTCGGGGACTCGACCACGTTCCGACACGTTCTCAACCAGAGACAGAGAAGGTCACAGCTGAGTGGACCATGATAGCAAGTCCAGGGTCGGCGCCGCGCCCGGAACGGATAAGTCGAGACCTCGCAGCAAGATGGATGCGGTAGGTGCGTGCGCGAACTTTACGACACGCGCAGCTCAGCTCTCGACTTGCCTTCTTGTTCTTCTCTCTGTCATCACCTCTTGCCATAGAGTGCCGCGGCACGGTGCGACGCTTTCTTTCGTCTTGCTGTGCGCTGTGATACTTTACTTGCTCTCGCGGCGCGGAGGAGCAACAGAGTCGGGCGAAGCCGCTCCGTGCCCGCTGTGGAGCGCAGAGGCGCCTGGGCGTAGGGCAAAGGTAGTGCGTGGCGTGCGTGGCGACGCATGTCAGTTTCCGCCAAGGCCTTGAACCGACGCGAGAGATTAATTCTTGAGCGAAAGCAAGCTCGACGCCACGGGCGATCGCAATCTGAGAGAACCGCGTGGGTAAGATCAACGACGTAGGGTGTTGTGCTCGACGCGCCGACCAGTAGGCAGGGAATAGGTCGACTCCCCCTCGCTCGCTCGTTTTTCTTCAATTCGTCTTCTTCTCTCTCGTCTTTTCTGCATTGCTATATCATGTCGCTCCCCATTCGCTCAGATCGCAAGATTGACCTCGAGCTTGACCGGACGCCGGCCGCAGTGGGCCCTGGAAGCTACACGGCGCACGCCGAATACACTGTGCCAAAAAGTCTCGTGCCCTTTGCAACATCCGGACAGCGATCTGACTTGGTCTCCAACGTAGGCCTACCTGGACCCGGACAGTATGCGTCGGATGGATGGACCGACCGACCCAAGACAGCCAGCAACAAACTCGGCGGCGGCGGGCCTCGTTTGGTCCCTGTCGGTACTGGCGACACTGGCTACGGTCAATGCACCTATATCAAAAACCCGGGCGTGGGCCAGTACAACCTCGACAACCAAGGCCCGGGCATGCTCGAGTCCAAGCGTCAAGACAAACTACGAAGTGAACCCAAGCGCCAGTTCTCGTCAGGTGATCTTCGTGGCGGTCCTGGAATGACGCCCGTCGCGATCCCCGTGCCCGGCAAACACTTTGGCTACGACATGGATGAAGTCACCGGCGAAATCAAGCTGCACCCAGTGCCTTTTGTCACACACAAAGGCACCGTCGATGACCGCGTTGGCCCTGGCCATTATGCGAGCGAAAAGATCCCCAAAGATGCAGACAAAGTCGTCCGGTTTGGCAACTCCCGCACGCGACGGTCGCCCTTCGCTCCAAGCTTCGACCCCACCAAGACCTTAGGCCCAGGTCCCGCCGGCTACGCCTTGACTTCTTCTGTGCAAGCAAATTCCTCCAAAGGTCCCGGGGGAACTTCGTCTTTTCTCTCCACAACGCCCATGGCGCACGAAGTCCGACCGCGAACAACGGACCATCTTCCAAGGCCAGGGTCGAGCGCCTACGCAGACATGGGATCTGTACACACAACAAACACGAATCGTCGACGGCCTGCGCGTGGCCCGCGAGCG
This sequence comes from Aurantiochytrium sp. KH105, assembly GCA_003116975.1. Taxonomy (NCBI): domain Eukaryota; class Bigyra; order Thraustochytrida; family Thraustochytriidae; genus Aurantiochytrium; species Aurantiochytrium sp. KH105. The sequence continues at coordinate 66,354 of BGKB01000004.1, forward strand.
CGCCAGGTTCCCTTTGGGACATCTGCAGCGCGCGAAAACACAGTTATTCGCAACGCCCAAACCCCCTTTACAGCCCCACACCAAATGTGCACGCCAGGGCCCGGAACGTACGGCCAGGTCCGCAAGGTATCGTGGCTCACCTCCCAGCTGCAGGCTCGCGCGCAGCGTGATGCTCAGCAGGCTCTCGAGGAAAAGAAAATGACAAGGAAGATACCTCGCGGCGCATCCCAGGAACCAGAGGCTCAAGAAACAACGCCGGCCGCGCCAAAACAGGAGGAGCTTGGCACCCTCAGTGTTTACACACAAGGCGGCGCCGAGGAAGACGACGGAGGACCTACAAGGCCCTTTACGGCCGTCGGATTCATTCGTGAGGCAGTACCACGCAGCGTCTTTGGCTCGACTGCGAAAAAGACATCCATCTTTGAAGAGGAGTCAGCGCGTGTGGCCTATCAGCCCGGACCCGGGACCTACCGCCCGATGCAAACTGATTTGGAACGACGAGAACGCGAAGATCAAGAACTTTTGGAATACCAGGCTCAGGTTGAGGAAGCTGTCCGCCTCCAGCTTGAGCTGCAGCTCGATCCAACACCGGAAACCTTTATGATGGACCCGGTCAAACCCCGACTCACGCCGAAAATGATCATCAAACGTAGACAAAAACCTACGTCTTCGTTCATGACGGGCTCAAAGCGTCTCTCATCCTACGCCGAAGAATGTGATCCCGATGCGCCCTTGACGACAAATCCGCATTTTGCAAATGCTCCCCAAAGGGCAGTTGGGGCGAGCTCACCGATGCGTGAAGCTGCGGAGGTGCCAAGTGCGGCCTTTCAGAGTTCGACGAAACGGTTCTCAGGACCCGACTCAGCTTTTGGAAATGTAGATCACGACATTCCCGGACCTGCTGCATATGGTCCCGCTCTCCCTCCACGTTTGCAGACGCCAGGCTCTCCGCAAAATCATGCACGACAGCATCATGCACAGCTCATGCGTCACCGTAACCATCGCGCTTCGGCTCAGACACCAAGTCAAGACGGCCGAGGCAACGTGCGTCCGTCGTCCTTTGTGCCCAAATCGCAAACGGCAGCTACCTGCGGTCCGGGCGCCTATGCTGTGAGCGGCTCACTGGTAAAAAGGTCTTTCAACGTGACCATGACAAATGGCAAGGCGGCATTGCGAAAATGGGAGGCCAAACGATCCGCACAGCAGCAACAACAGCACCTTCGCGCTCTCCAGGGCTCACTAGTCTCTGGCATGTCTTCTTCAATGGTTGAAAGCATGTACATTGGCACCAGCAGCACTAACAGTGCGAGCCTTGTCAGTACAGCATCCAACAATGACGAGGATACGCGATTCCTCTACGACATGCGAGGATAGTGGTACTTTTTGAATACGAATAAGAATACAGTTCAACGCTACATTGCACCGAATTTGTGATGGACGATCCTGGTATGAGCATCATGTTGGAGTGAAGGGAAGTGCAATGACGCTGAAAACGAGGTGATTTGGAAGATGGCTTTTGGAAAAAGGTGCGAGTTATAGCTTAACATGGAGATTATTTGCGACGTGAAAGAGACAAGTCATCCACATCAATATCAAACAGCTCACGTACAAAGACTTATCAAATGAAATGCAAGGTTTTCGCTTTCTGACAATTTTAAAAGTTGCGTGGACGTTTTCCCGTGTTTGACCTCAAGCGCAGATTCATTCTCAGATATTGCCGAGAAGTTAGCAGATCCCTTTAACAAGACCCGATTTCCCGACACAACCGAGACAAATCTGCACTCTTTGTTTTCAACTCAGAAACCGGTCCGAGCAAGCGAGGCACGTTGCTGCCGCAGCCGCTCGACCTGCTTGAGCTTGTCCTCAAGACCCGAGATACCGTCAGCGCCATTGGTACCGCTGGATTCAATGAGATCCTGCTTCATTCGGCGCGCAAGAGCGTGCGTGAGGTGGCTCTGTTGGGCGGAAATCTTGCGCGTCTCCGATCCCTTGCTCGCCATATTTTGCGCGTCGATGGCCTTCTGGGCAGCCCCGCCTTCATCGCGCTTCTGTTCCTCGAACTCCTTGAGTCGGGCAGCGCGCTCGGCATTCTTCTTGGCCAGCAGCAGCTTGCGCTGAGCCTCGAGGTGGCGCTTGCGACGGGCAACGTCGACCTCGTCGAATTCCGCGTCGGCGTTGATCTCCACACGAGGCGCTCTGCCGATGATCTTCTCCGCAGCCAGTCGCTGCTGCTCGAGAAGATCCCGCTGCTCGTTGATGTCGCACGCATCGGCGCCTTTACCAGCACCGATTGGCGGCAGTGCCGATCGATAACGCATGGGCGCTCCAGACTTGGACTCGGAAGAATTTTTTTCCTCGGCATGAGAGTCATCCTGCTTGCCCTCCGCCTCCTTGCTTTCCGAGCTGTTTGCAAGCATTTGCAAACGCTCCTCTTCGACAGCAAGACTCAAGGCAATGGCGGCTTCCAAATCCGCTTGCTCCTTTTCTAGAATCGAGAGGTCCTTGAGTCGCTCAGTCTCCTCGCTAAGCTGGATGGCTTCCTCGAGTGCCGCAGTTTCCTGGCGCTCGAGCAGGTCTCCCTCCTTGGCCTCGGCACTCGACCTGCGCAGGACCACGGCAAGTTCCTGCGAGTCGCCGTCTTCAGCGTCAAGCTCCATGAGCGCCTCCATCTCGAGCTCCTTGTTGCGCTTAAACATGATGGCCTTGAAGGTGAGGAAGTCATCGCAGGCAACAAGCTGGCTGACGATGCGCTGCGCCACATCTGTGGCATCCTCCCCCTTGTACGCGATCTCGCATGCCTCGTAAAAGTCCTCTGCGCTGATCCCCACGTCTGTCAGGTGCTGGGTAAGGAGGCGCTCCACAAGCTCCTTAAAGTCTGAGTGCGCTTGCGTGTGCGACAACTTGTTCTCCTCTTCATTGTCAAAGATTGCACAGGTTTCGTCGATAAAGGTCATCACGGGGACCTCCCATGAGGGCGACTGAAGAACCTGGCACATGTACTCAAACACCCATTCCGGGTCGCTCATCGTCTCTGTTTCCCCTTCTTTTCGTCTCCGCGACCGCGGTTCCTGCACTATGTATATGATGCACCTACTAGCTCGGAAATTCACGATTTGCTGGGCCTACCGCGCGGGCAACCCTTGGCCCACCAGGCTCGCTTATCTGCCTTTCTGCCTTTTCCCGCTTGGCCCAATCCCGTGGCGTCCAGATTGGCCCGCGCTTCCCACTCCACTTTACGCGTTCCCACGCCGAGCCCGTCCGCGCCGTGACCTGGCGCGGAATCAGGTCGAGTATGATGTGCCGCGGGGATGTCGTTTTCATTTTACCTTTCTTCTTTTCATGCCTTGTTTCGCTAGCTGTCCGGTCATTTGCAGCGACCAGAATACTGACTTGACGAATAGGTCGAGAAATGTGCGCCACTGGCAAAGGAACTTGGACTCATCCCCCACCCAAAAATTTAAGAGAGAAGAAAGAATGAGAGGACATCGCTTTTTTCCCGCGCGGGCTCCGCGCCGTCCGAGGACGTGCCTAATCAATTCCTTGCAGTAGAAAAAAAGTTCGCTCCTCGCCTCGGACCCGCGTCCGTCCTTTTCAGCTTCCTTTTCCCGCACCGAAAACGCAAGACGTACGAGCCCGCGCGCAGGAGTGCATTTAGTTTATCCGCCCTGGCCTCTCCAAGAGCGGCTGCAGCACGACGAACGCGGCGGCTTCATGATCGGCCGATCCGAGGAAACAGGAAAGCTTAAAAAAAGCGAGCCATCCATGCATACGGAAGGAATAATAAATACCCAGCTGAGTCCTGCAAATGAGAAGCTGGGTCAATGAGGCGGCGCTCTCAAACCTTGCACAACAAAAAAGAAACTGAAAAAAACGCAACGGATATATTGCGCTCGCTTGCCTCTCTCTCTGTCTGAAGGGAGACAATAGAAAAGGGGACTAAACGACGCGTTAGGCCCGTCGTGAAGGCCGCGCCGCGGCCAGGAGACCGCTTGGCCGCAGCAGTCATCCGGACAGGAAATCAGGGCTTCGTGATCGAGCGCAGCGTGCGCTCCTGGAGTAGGACGCCCGGGATGGCGTTCGGAGACGTCGATGAGGACGAGGATGATGCAGGCAAGCAGGCGCTCGACGGCGCGCCTGCCGAGCTTGCAGCAGAGGACCAAATCGCTCAAACCTGGCTCGAATGCGAAGACGAGCAGGGAAACCTGTACTATTACAATCAGCAAACAGGAGAGTCTGCGTGGACGCTCCCAGAAGGAGACGTTGTACCTACCGTCGTGCCCATCTCGATTCTCCCTGCAGAAACGCGCGCTGATCTCGGAATCGACGCTCCTGCAGACATAGGACCCGGTTCTCCAAGTGAACGTCAGCTTTTGAATCAAGATCAAACATGGGAGCAAACGCGTAGCGACGAAAACACCAAGGACACGCGCAGTGTCACCTTTGTCCTTGACAGGGCCGGTCCCCAGGAGATTGGGCAAGAAGTCCCCTCCTCCACCCTCGGAAAAATCGACGACAATGCCGCAATGTCCGCGACTCACGCAAACGAGAACGTAAACACTGATGAAACGAGCTCAGACCAGCTGCACACAGAGGAACAAAAAGTACAAGAAGGCGATGCGACGGATGAAGTATGTGTGGAAGGCAAAGAGCCAGCCGACTCGGAAAGTCAGGAGAGAAGTCAGCAAGAGCAGTTCGCCAGATATCGCAAAGAGTCTTTATCGAGACTTGAGTCGTTGCGCGGGGAGCGCAATGAACTTGCCGATGAGCGCGATGGACTTGCGCACAAACTCGTGGCCACGCAAGCTGCCCTGCAACGCGCGCAGCTAACCGTTTCGAACCTCGAAAAGGAGCTTCAGGCAGCCACCAAACGCGACGAATCAATCATCTCCGGCCTGCGCAAGGAATTTGAGTCTCTCAAGGCCTCCAATGAGCAATACGCAGAGTATGCTCGCGTGAGTGCGGCCAGTCTCAAGGTCGCGCAAGGTGATCTCGAGGCACTGCGATCGAATTACGAGCGTCTTCAAGCAGACCATGACCAAGCTGTGCACGAAGCAGATGAGCTTCGTGCAGCCGCGTCGGAGCGAGCTGCGGCTGAAGCAGACCTAGAAGCGCGAACGAGCGATCAACTTTCACAGGCCAATGACGAAGCCTCTCGTCTCAAGCATGATCTCGCTCGTCTCGTCGAAGAGCTTGCGCAAGCGAAACGCGAGCTTACTGACACCAAAAGCGAGCTCAAACGGGCCCAAGGTGACCTCGCGCGCACGTCTGAAACCCAAGCCCAAACCGAACGTCGATCCGAGATTCTTCTCGACGTTGCCAAGGAGGAGGCAAATCAAGAGATTGCAACACAGGTGGCCAGCGCACGAGAGGAGTCCGCGGCGCAATGTAAACGTGCCATGGCACAGGCTATTGGTATGCTGGAGAGTCAGGTCCAAATTGCCCAGGATGCACATACCAAAAATGCATTGTCCAAGATTGTGGGGCTTCTTGCAATGCATCACGAGGGGAATTCACGTGAACAGCAAGCAGGAGCCATGACAGCTCAGCAAGCCCAGCTTGATGCGCTTGCTACGACGATTCATGATCTGCAAACGCGACTTGCAGGAACGCAAACGCTCGAGAAGGACCTGGAGCAAGCATCGAGGCGTTCACAGCAGCTCGAGCGCCAAGTCACCGCGCTAACAACTCGAGTGGAAGCAACCGATGCGGACACTGCAAAGGCTGTACGCGAAGTTGAGCAGAGATCCAAGTATCTTGAGCAAGAGCTACGAGCAGCCATTGATGAGATTGAGGCGGGCAAGGTCCGCGAATCCAAGCTTGAGGCCCAGGAGATCAAGTTGCGTATTCGCGTGCAAGATCTCGAGGCGGGCAACATACAAGTCCCACAATACGACCCAATGCTGACCAAAGAACTCTCCGAAGCACGATCATCCCTTGCCACGGCGCAAGAAGATCTACACATTGCCCGACAGGATGTCGAAAGACAGCATGCCCGGCTGGAATCCTTGCAGGCTTCCGAAGCCGAGCTCAAGCTGGCTCTAGAGAATGCTCGTGAAGAAGCGATAGAGAGCGCAAAACGAGCGGAAGCTGCGGAAGCTGCCACACAGGCCGCCCAGGAAGAGGCGCAGGCGTTGCAAGGAGCTGCCGAGGAAGCCTTGGCAGAGGTGCGGCATGCCAACGCCGAAGCTAGCGAAGTGCATGGTTTGCTCGACGTCGAGCGTCGTCGCCATTTTCAGGAGCGCACTGCTCTTCTTTCAGAGTTGGATCTGCACAAATGTGCGGCGTCCGCACGCCAAGAAAAGGCCGCTAAACTAACCACTCCAGGTGAATGGCATCGTTTGCGGTTGCGTGCGCGTCTGGATTGCGATGCCACGAAAACGCTGGGCGCGCAGGTCCAACAAGATCTTCAAAACTTTGCGGAGGTCTTGCGCTCGGCCAAGCGTGACCTTGGCGAACGCACACGGATGGCGGCAGCAGCGAGGGCGGCAGCTGCGGCTCCCGAGATTAACAACGAGAAACGCACGCCACGCGACGATGTTTACTCGATCGAATCGCTTGCGGTGTCTCCAAGTCCAAACCAGGCCGCTCGACCGGAGAGTCTTTCCAAGCGTAAGACCATGGCTTTCTGTAGAATACATCCTCAGATTTGCCACATTATCAACAGCTCGGTCATTATGGCAAACCGAGAGATGCTCGAGCTTTGCAATGCGCATGGGCAAACTCGCCGTTGGACTTTGCAGGGTGTAGCTGACTCGTACGTGAAGAACCGGCAGACATTCGACACCTTGAGACTTTCGGCATTTTGCTTTGCGACGGATCCTCGGAGTGTTTACTGTGCAATTCTACACGGCCAACGCCAGGCTGCGCCGAAACTGAGCCTCCTTGGAGACTTGAGCGATCCAGGTCTCCTTGCTCAGTCCTTGTATGGTCTCGTGCAGCAAATCGGCTTTGCAAACCATGACCTTGCCCTCGAAGTGTGCCGAGTCGATGATCGCAGCAGCAGGCTAATCTTTCGGACAGACAGTATCGCATGCAGGTCGCTGCGGGCTGCGCAGGCTCTGGTAGATAGCTTACCTGTGGATCCTGAGCGCACACTCGTGGACGAAAGACCGGCATCTGCTCCGCTTGTGCGGCGGGCAAAGATCAAGAAGGTGGGTCTCCGCAAAAAGCTAAGGAAACCTAAAAAGACGCGTCGGACAAAGCGTGGACGAGGCGTGGCCGAGGACGAAGAGGATGGCATTGCCGGAAACATTCTCGCCGACCGCGAAGAGGGGATGATGTATGTACATCACCAGGATGGTGAGAGCGAGGGCGAGGAATGTACTGGCGACGAAAACGACGACGAAGAAGACGATGGCGGGTGCAATCGGGCGCGAAATTCTCAAGGCCGAGCCACATCTCCAGCGTATCACGAGGTTTATACAATTCTTGTCAACGATCATCCTCGTATTCAATTCGTGGCGCTCACGAGGGCCGTAGGACCTCGTCCGCGTCATATGGGTTCGATGTGGGCAAACGATGGTGCGGAAGCGGTTACGTCCAGGTTACCGGGAACAGGATCTATCATGGATGAAATCGCAACTGCGACGCGCGCCTGGCAGCTTGGGCAAAAAGTGTCGGGACGGCACCCGCTGCTAAATCAATTGAACTACTTGCATGCACCAGCTGCAACGGTGCAATTGGTCACGCATGTAACGCAAGCATTAAAGGACGCAGACTATTCGCTGCTGCATCTTGAGAGCGCGCAGGCAGTTTTGGGTCGTTCTTCTTGATAGACTTTGGCGACTCGATCCAGATTCAATGAACACCAATACGATACGATGGCATACGAATCGTCTTTTTGCAACCAAACAGACAAACAAACAGACAAACAAACAAACAAACAAACATACGAACGAACAAACAAACAAACAGGCGATTTTCCTTTATGTTTTTTGTTTGGCGCCTGTAGTCCTGTTCTATTTTTATGTATTGGAAAATGATAGAAAAGAGAGCAGTTTGAATTTCAATTTGTGATCAAGCCACATGTGAATGAATGAATAAATGACTGTATCAATCAATGTTGCCGTGAAAGCATCGTTTCGCATCGATGCTTGAATTGTGGAAAATATGTTGCGCGCGCGGGGGGGGAAGGGGGGAGAGATTGAAGCTGAGCTGAGCTGAGCTGAGCTGAGCTGAGATCACGGTGCGCCGGCTTCAAACTTTGCTGCGAGAGCGTCAAGACGACGGTCTTCTTCCTCCCCAGCTGTGGCTTTCCGAAAGTCGGTAAATCCATCCCAGAACTCGCACACGAGCTTGCGTTGCGCAAACCAGCGTCCGTGCATACGCTCAATACAGAGCTCCGCGGCGCGCGCAGAGAGAAAGCGAACGATGGCCACGCCCTCCGGATGACGCTCGAAAACAGTCACCTTCTTTACGTCCCCTAGCTTGGCGCACTCGTCGAGAAGGTCCTCTTCGAGTTCACGCTTGAAATTGGGGTCGTCCCTCACCTCTTTGTCAGCAGGGTCGAAAAGGTTCTTCAAAACGACGATACGCAGTCCTCTACGATCTTCGACACCCTCTTCGTTCCACGACAAGGCCTGTTCCTGCTCCATGCGTCGGAGCTTGAGTGCACGTTCCATCGTGTCCGACGTTTCGTGGCCGTCCATACCACCACTATTCTGGGCAGGCTGATCCATTGCCCAGGCGGGCTGCTTTGTAGCGCGTTCGACATGCATTTTGGTCTCTGGATTCCCGAGACGCAATTCGCTATCGTCGAGAATAGTGATGGCGTTGTCGACACTGGGTGCCAGCTTGTACACTACAATAGCGTCTCCCTTTGGCTTGCCGTTGGCATCCGTATAAATTTTCACGCATGGTTCTCGAGAGAGAGGGTCTGTTTGGAGAAGTCCACATTTGGCAAAATGGTCCGCGAGTTCCTGCACTGAGGCGTCGAGAGGGACATTTGACACGTACACTGCAGTGATGGGCCGCTTTCGCTTTGCCCGCTTCTTCTTTGAAGCTGGCCCGTCTGTCGCGGAATCACCAGGAGGCGCAAAGGCGGTTTCGAGTGTTGACGACTCTGCTGACGAGCTTGCTGCTTCTTCTGTGTTTGAAGGTTCTGCTGATGGCTTTGTTGTCTCCGCCTGATCGTTGCTTTGCTCGTCAAGAAGAGCTTGAAGAAGCGCGACGTCTTGGAGTGGCTGCCAGCCTTCCATGGACTCGGTCCACACGAGCGTGGTAGCTGAGATCTTGCCGAGCTCGAGCAGCCTACGCAGCTCTGGCACGAGCGCCGGGCCCTTTGGCTCTGGTCCACCGTCCGCATACATGAAGCGCGTAAGTTGTGGCAGGCTCGCGTGGCCCTCATTTGCCGCACTTGTTGACGCCATGATGGACAGCCAGTGCAGCGGCCAGGTCTATGCTATGCGCGAGTCAGAGCTTGTCCGCGTTTGCTCCAGCGCCACCTTCCCAAGGCCCGCACGAGGGCTCCTCATGCAGCGGCTGCAACGCCACGCCACGCAAGGATCATTGCTGGTTGTGCTCTTTGCCTTGCGTGGGTCGCCGCGCAAGTGACCCCCCCCCACAAAAAAAAAGAGTGCCGTAACGAAAAGGGAAAGGAGAATGCTGAGTAAGCAAGCAAGCAAGCCACAGCCAGTCCTCGAGGACGTCAAGAAGCGAACGAAAAAGAGATAAAGCGAGCACATTGTCATTTGAGTTCATTTTTCCAATAAAGGAAAAGAGAAGAAAATTGGGGGAAAAGGAGAAGTCCACACGACGGAAAGGTGCTTCTTGCAAAGATAGAAATTCCAGGGCCACGTCAAAATTAGTATTTATTTATAAATCTGCCTTCCTTCCTTTCGACACCACTGCAATCGGCATCAACGCAATCAGCACCACCAATCTCCCGGTTTGGTCGATCGACACTATAAAAGCTGTGACAATCTTTAGAGGCGCGAAACCCCGAGCTGTTCAACAAGGTACGCAAACTCGAAGGCCTTCTCACGAATGTACTTGTAGCGGTCAGACGCGGAAAAGTGGCCACTCGAAAGATCGACCTTGAGGAGCAAAAGATTGTCGTCGGTCTTCTTGTCGCGGAGATGAGCAACCCACTTGGCAGGCTCCCAGTACGCGACACGGGGGTCAAAGAGGCCAGCCGTGACGAGAATGGACGGGTAGTCCTGCGCAGTAACGTTGTTGATCGGTGAGTAGGAAAGCATGTACTCAAAGTACTTTTCCTCGTTCACGTTGCCCCACTCGGTAAACTCGCCCGTGGTGAGCGGAATCGAAGTGTCCGACATGGTCGCCACAACGTCCACGAAGGGAACGCCGGCAATGCAGCACTTGAACAGGTGCGGGGCCATGTTCAGGACGGCGCCCATGAGCAAGCCGCCTGCAGAACGACCCGTAATGCCGAGCTGCTCGGGCTCCGTATACTTTTCAGCAATGAGATGTTCCGCGCAAGAGATGAAGTCGTAAAAGGTGTTCTTCTTTTGCAGATATTTGCCATGGTCCTCATACCAAGGACGGCCCATCTCGCCGCCACCACGGATGTGTGCGACAACGCAGCAAATGCCATAATCCATGAGCGTGATGAAGGAAGGCGTAAAGTCTGGCTCGTTGCAAATGCCATAGCTGCCGTATCCGCTCAGATAGACGGGGCCCGGGGTGCGAGACTCGCGCGGGGCTTCAAAGCCGACATCCTTGCGGTACACCATAGACATGGGGATCATCACGCCGTCGTGACCACGAGCCTCGAGGCGCTCGCAATGGTAAAGCTCCGGGTCATAGTTTGGCACTTCCTTGCGATGCACAAGACGCATGTCCTGGGTTTGCATGTCAATGTCGTATGTCGTTGGCGGCGTCACCATGGACTCGTACATGACACGCACGGTGTTCGTGTCAAAAATTCTGTTGACGCCGAGGCCAACGCTGGAAATAGCGTCCGGAAAACCTTCGATCTTCTTGAGCGAGGGCTCGGCACCACTCTGGTCGAGAAGCCAGATGGCAGTGAACCCACCCTCGCGGCCTTCCACGATGAGATGGTTGGCGAAGGCAGTCGTATCCTCAATGTTGACGTCCGGGTCGTACGGGATGACGTCGGTCCAGTTCTCACGACGCGGGTCTTCGACGGGTGCAGACATGAGCTTTTGGTTTTTGGCGCCATCCGCATTGGTGACAATGTAAAACTTGTCGCCACAATGGTCGAGCGAGTAGCGAAGCCCGTCGGTGCGAGCATGGACAAGCGTCATCTCGTCGCCAAACTGGGCAGTTTCGAGATCAAGGATGCGGATCTCGGTGGCCTCGGCGGTGCCGGACTCGCACATGATGAAGCGTCCGCTGAGGGACTTGCCAAAACCCATCCAGTACTCTTCATTCGACTCCTCGTGCAAAAGTTTGTCCTCGGAAAAGTCAGTTCCCATGCGGTGCCAGTAGAGCTTGTACGGGCGGTGGGCCTCGTCGTGCACGGCATAGAAAACGCTCTCGTTGTCCTTGCTCCAGACGAGGCGGCCGGTGAGTTCCGGGAGCTTTTCGGGGATTGCGCGGCCAGTGCGTGTGTCGAAAAACTTGGCCTTGTAGGTTTCAAATCCGGTCTCATCGAGAGAGTACGCGAGAATTTGATGATCCGGAGACGGCGAGAGTCCGCCGAGGTCGCAGTGCTTTTTGCCCTTGGCCTCCTTGTTCATGTCAAGAAGAATCTCCTCGCTGGCGCTACCTACTTCTTCCTCAGACTTGGCGCGGCAGTAGATCCGGTACGACTTGCCCTTGATGGTGCGCGAGTAGTACCAGTAGTCGCCGTACGGGTAGGGCACCGAGTCTTCGGTTTCCTTGACATGGCTAAGCATATCCTTGTAAAGCGCCTTGGACAGGGGCTTGAGATGGCGCGTTTGGTACTCGCAGTAGGCGTTTTCGCGGCGAAGGTGTGCGATCACCTCGGGTGCCTTGCGATCGTCGTCGCGCATCCAAAAGTAGTCGTCCATGAGTTCCTTAGGCGGATCCATCGGGTTTGCGCCTCGGTTTTGGCCTTCAACCTTGCCAACGAGCACCTTGGTCGGGCGTTTCTCCGCCACGGGCGGCACGCTCGCAGCCTTGTCGCTCAGCGCGCGCCCCCGCATCCGGCTCGCGGCCAAGAGTCCCAGCGCGGATACGGCTCCGAACGCGAGCTTTACGCCGCGCCCATCAAAGAAGCTCCCGCCTCCGCCGCCGCCACCGCCGCCATTGCGGCCTCGCGTTTCCACGGCGCCGGTCGCCTCACCTGGCTCGAGGATCGCCATGCTCTTCGCTCTCCCGGGTCGCGTTTGCTCTCTCGTCGCTCAAAGGTTCGCTCGCTCGCTCGCTCTGGCTGAGTTCGCAGTTTGCTTCTTCGCCAAAGATCGTGCGTTGCCTTCTCCTCTCTGGCGGCCTCATTTGGACCAGCCTGTCAATGTGAGAAGAAGAGCTATCCAACGTAAGTGGAGAAGCTTAAGATGCACCATCGCGGCAACGTCGGTGTGGCGGCCAGCGATGCCGGGAGCGCCGGATAAGGCATGATAGTTGGCGTGGAGAGTGATGGGCTGATGCCGGGAGCACCGAATGAGGCATGATAGTTGGCGTGGAGAGTGATGGGCTGGCTCTTGCATGAGCTCATGTGATGATGCGAAAGGCGTTCGTACGCTTGAGATGGCAGTGGCAGTGGCCCTAGCTGGCTGGCTGTCTGGCTGTCTCGCTTTTCACGCTGCCAGATCAAGGCATCAGCACAATTGAAAATTAATAACGCTGCTGGCAAACATCATGGCTCATTACGTGAATCACGAACATTTCGGCGTTGAACATCGAGCCCTGATCAACGATGACAATTTTGCAACCAAATTGAAGACAGATATCCTGACTTTCGGCAGGCCAGAAGCACAGGAAAACATGGCCGAGTTCGAGTTTGTAAAGCCCTAACAAGCTCTCGCGACATGGCACCAAGAATGGACCACTTTGCTTCGAACAACTCCGTATATTCTGTCTGCGTAACATCGACACATCCAGGCTGGCTGGCTGGCTGACTGGCGAGCAATGACAGCGGCATCCACAACCTCAGCCAGCCAGCCAGCCAACCAGCCAGAGTATAACTACTGCTTCCCTCCTCCGCACCCACGTGCAATCTTCTCCTGACATGGCTGGCCATGTCTCCGTGCCGATCCCACGTAGGTCACAACAGCCCTTCCTTTATTTGACCTCTCAGTCAAGGCCCTACGCTCGCCCTTCGTCCTCCTCCGACGCGGGAAGACGGCATTCGCCCGAGCGCATCTCCGAGGCGCACACCCTCCCTCTCGCGTCCTGTTCCCCGTCCCCGATCATCTGCAGCTGCTGCTGCTGCTGTTTCTGCACGCCGCGCCGTCGCGTAGCCCTGCGCGTCCCCGTCTCTGCTGCTGTGTGTAGGCAGGGCGTGCAGCGCTGCTTGTTCTTGTAGTCGCGCTGGCCCGCGAGGCGAGCCTGCTTGCGCATACGTCCCAGGATTGCTCCGCCGCCGCGCACAAGGTGCACAAGGCGCGTCGGACGAGGGGGGGCGCATGCTTGCCACTACGGCAAAAGCAGCGCAATAACTTACCAGTGTTTGTTGATCAGCCGTGGCCGGAATACTATACACAGACGCGGTGCACAATGGTTTCTTCGCGCTGATTTGCTCTTCTGGGCTTGGCTTGGCTTGGCTTGGCTTGGCTTGGCTTGGCTTGGCGTGGCGCGGCTTTTCACAATCTACTGGCGGCCGTCCGCGGAGAACGAAGCGTCGGGACACCGCCGTTCCGTGAAGCAGGCCGGCATCGGCATCGGCATCGGCAGCGAGGGCAACGTTACGTACTACCGCTTTGGGCGGCGGCGGCCAGCCAGCGCCTCCTTCCTTCTTTCTCCCCCTCCCTCTTTCCTTCCTTCTTTTTTTTTCTTTCTTCCTCTCTGCGCCGGCAGCTCGCGCGCCTTTGCTTTTCCTTTCTTTCCTTTCTTTTTATTTTATTTTATTTTATTTTACTTTCTGCTGGCCGGCTGGCTGGTCGCAGAGAAATGAAAGACTGGAGCTCGCTCCGACTTGCGGGCGCGCGAAAGTTGATTTGTCCCGGGCGGGGCAAGTCGAAAGGTTAGGTTAGAAGTTCGTTTGGCGTCATCATCGGTGATTACGTTTCGAAAAAAAGTTTCATTCCTGATTTGGACTTGGTTGACTTTCCGTCCGCAGCGCAGGCAGAGGCGAAAGGCACGCGCGGGACGGAGACCGGCGCCGCGCCCGGCCGAGCGCGCGAGGATGGCGCCGCACGTGCAGAGCGCCACGGCGGTGACGCGGGTGGTGGCGACGCCGAAGCAGCCCCAGCAACAGCAGCAGCAGCAGCAGCAGCAGCCGCTCGAGAGCGGCAAGCATGAGTGCGCGCGGCGCAAACGGTACGAAGCACAAGGACGGCGGCCGCCGACCGCCGCCGAGGAGGCCCTCGCGAACCTCCTGGGCCTGAGGTACTACGAGGACCTCCGGACGCTCATGTTCTGCTGCGTGTATTTTACCCTCGTCGGACTCCAGCTCAAGTACGAGGTCCCCTTCCGAAGCGCGCGCTTCCTCGTCTTCTGGCTCACGGCCTTTGTCTCCTTTCAAGGCGCCGTCACCGTGCACAACGCTGTGCACTGCCCAATCTTCAAGCAAACGTGGAAAAACCAAATCTTTCAGACCGTCCTTTCCGTCTGGTTTGGCCACTGCGCATCCTCGTACGTGCCCGGCCACAACCTGAGCCATCACCGGAACCTTCAGACCAACAAGGATGTGATGCGCACGACCAAGATGAAGTTCAGATGGAACTTTCTCAACGGCTTGCTCTTCATGCCCACCATCCTCATCAGCACGTCGGCCAACGACGCTGCCTACTTCAATGCCCAGGCGACACTTAAAAGGCCCATCTACTACCAGCTGCGTTTCGAGGCACTCGTCTATGTCAGCTTTCAGCTACTCGTGGCCTCCGTGAGCCCGGAAAAGTGGCTTTTCGTCTGCTGGCTCCCCTGCCTCATTGGCAAGTATGGCATCATCTCGCTCAACATGCTGCAGCATGACGGAGTCGACACCGAGTCCAAGTACAACCACAGCAGGAACTTTGTCGGCCCCATCCTCAACTACTTTTGCTTCAACAATGGCTACCATGGTATCCACCACATGTTTCCCGGCAAGCACTGGTGTCTGCTCAAGCATGAGCACGAGACGCGTGTCAAGCCCCACATTCACCCGAATTTGGACCAGGACAACATTTTCGCCTTCATGTTCGAGCAGTTCATTTACCCTGGCAAGCGCATTGATTATTTGGGCAACCCTGTGCCCATCATCGATGACGGTCCCGATGAGCCCTGGTTCTATTCTACCACAGAGACGTGGTCTGACCGCGACGTCGATCCGCGCGTCTGGTCCAAGAAGATTAACCAGTACGGACCTGACGGAAAGCCTGCGGGGCCAGTGGGCGGTATGGCCCCTCGTGCGGCCAAATCGTACACGACCATGTAGGGATCGAGCCAAGCCACTGCTTCACATATCAGACCATTAGACCATTTTGCCGGCGCGACGCTGGCCTGCTTGCTTGACTGTTTGCTTGCTTGCTTGCTTGCTTGCTTGCTTGCTTGCTTGCTTTTTTTCCCCTCTGTTTTTGGAATAGAAAAATGCGAGCAAGTCATGATGCAGTCTCGTGTTTACGTGGGATTGCCTTTGTGTGTGTATCTCTTCGCGCGCACGCACGAGGTGCGTTTGACAACTTTGTTTTGTTCACGTCAAGAATCGCAAGTCCCAGACTCTAATTCATTTTCTTCTTTTACTTCCTTCTCCTCTCCTCGATCTTTTTCCCCAAAGCAGTCGCTTGCCACAGTTCACGAAGTTTATAGACCAATGTTTAGTCTGGGTGCGGAAGTTCTCAAGGGCTTTATGCTCTCCTTCTCCAACAATAAATTACACGCACCTCTTTATACTTGTAAACGAAACGGCAAGTTGTTATTTATTCTTTGGGTCTTCTACGAGTTCATGCGTTCTACTCTCTGTTCCTTCGACGCTCGAGCGCACTACTGCCTCGACGGGCCAACGGGATCCAGAGAAGAAGAAGAAGCCGGATTCTGCCGTGAGCCGGGGGCCAAAGTCCGTCTTTTCGAGACTTACGTGTCACCCCCCTTTAGGCTCATGATGCTCTCTCACCAAACAGCTGGGCAAAAGCCAGGGCATGCCTCGAGCGTCCGTATTTCAATTCGTTCTTCCCATTCTCTCTCCCTCTCTCTCTCTCTCTCTTGCTTTCAGACTCGCTCTCACTCTCGCTCGCGTGCTCGCGCTTGGACAATCCTCTATGGACGTGCGCACATCCCGCGAGACTGACTGCTTAGAGAAAATGGCTGTGCTTGGTTGCCTTGTTGTAGAGACGGTAAAAGAAGGCAGAGACGGCCCCCAGCGCCGCCAACAGGATGATGAATGGCAACTTCCAGCCGCCCTGCGAAGCCGTAGCCTTCTCCTTGGCCTTGTTGACTTTGCCCAAGACCGAGAGCTCGACCTTTTCGAGATTCTTTTCGATGTTTTGCTCGCTTTCGTGAATCTTGTCCAGCATTTCCTCAAAGTGCTTGTTCACGCGCGCCAGCTCATTCTCGAGCCGGTGATGCAGCTCTTCGAGCTTGCGGTCGTTCTTCTCCGCCGTCATCTCCAGCATCTTGACAAAGTCCGTCTCCTTGAGCAGCTTCACAAGTTCCTCATCCTCTTCGTCGGTCTCCTTCGCCGCTGCGCGCTCGCGCCGCGCCTCCGCCTTGCCAAAACACGCAGCCGCCACAACCGCCGCCAGCAACAGAAGCCACGCCGTCGCGACCCTCATGACTGACTGACTGACTGGCTGACTTACTGTCTGTCTACCCTCTCCGCGTCGAGCGACCGCTTTTGCCTTGCGGTCCTCCCCGCGTCCAGCCCCTCCGCCGTCGCCGCCGCACTCCGCGCGCCGCGAGGCTTCGTGTCCGCGGTCCAGGTGGTCTGCGATCAAGCTCTGCTTGCTGGGCCTAACGAGCCAAGATCAAGATCATACAGTCGCATCCCCTGTAGGCCTATGTCTCAATCAGCCAGCAGCATTGGTCACCTCCGATTGAGGTAGGCCTGGTAAACATGTGATAGCGTGCTCGCTCTCAGTTCTGGCCGTACGCTTGAACGGAATGCAAGGTCTGTTGCGAGTCCAGCGAGGTAGCACAGAGGAAAGATAACAGCCTTGAATGCACGCACGTACGCTCGCACGCACGCACCGATTTCTTTTTTCCCCAACGAAAATACGTTCCAGGCCTACGCGACGCGAACTCGGAGTGTAAAGAGGTTTATTTACATACAAACATCTATCAGGCGCTCAGTTCCGCAAGGCTCCAAAACGAATTGAACGAATAGAGCAAGCCAAAAATAGCACACCAAAGAACTACTCGCACTCATCGGTCAGTTATCCATCTATCTATCCATCCATCCATCCAGGAAGGAAGGAAGGTACTGTTGTCAACTAGACAAACTTGAACCATTCTTTGCCACAAGGCTACAAGAAGAATCGAAATAACAAAACAGGCAAAAAGCAAACGAAAGAAACGCTTTGGTAGGTGAAGACCGTAATCATCGGTCAGCTATCCAGATAAGAAGGTATCGTCGTCGTTGTCGTCGTTGTGGTCGTCGACATCCTGAAAAGGACGTGAGGAAGAGGCTGGTAAAAAAATCGGAATGATATTGGTGGTGGCTAGGAGGGGTGTACAGGCTTACGCAAACTGCTTCTTGACCATGATGCTGTAGAACTCTTCAAAGTTGATCTCGCCGTCGTTGTCAGTGTCGGCGCGCTCAATCATCTCCAGCAGCTCGGCATCGGTCATGGTCTCGCCGAGTTCGTGTGCCACGCGCTTCAGGTTGCGGTGCGAGATCTTGCCCGTGTTATCGTCGTCAAAGAGGTTGAATACCTTCAGGATGTCTTCGCGCGAGTCCTTGTCGCTCATTTTGGCTAAATGTACAAGTGCAATACCGTTAGTGATTCTTCTCCTTACTTGTCCTCCTCGTCGCCGCCGCCGCCGCCGCCGCCGTCATCACTTCCGCTTTCGACATTGCTATGTGAGAAATACTTACCCGTCATCATGTCAAGGAACTCTTCAAAGTCGATGGACCCGCTCCCGTCCTTGTCGATGTCCCCAATCATTTGGTAAATGGTCTGGTTCTTGGCCTCAAAGCCGAGCGACTGCATGGCAGCCTTGAGCTCCTTGGGATCGATCGTTCCGGACCCATCGGTATCAAACAGGTTGAAGGCCTCACGGATCTCCTCGATCTCATCCTCGCTAAGTCCGGGTCGGCCCTCCGTATACTTCTTGTTCTTGCGTTGCGTGCGGCTCATTTTGGATATGGTGTTTCTGTTCCCTGTGACGTTTATTGCATTCATTCATTCGTTCGACCGCGTTGTACGTATTGTTTCATTGTACACGTTTGCGCACACACACGGCGTAAATGTGATAGCAAGCAGCAAGTAAGCCCCATCACATCGCGCGCGCGTCGCGTTGGCCGTCGCCGTCGTCGTCGTCGTCGTCAGGCACCACCCGTCAGTCCAAGATCATCGACCGTGCCTCGCGCGCCCCCGTCTCCTCCCTCGCCGCGGCGCGCGGCGCCCCGCGCGGCAACGTCCGCTCGGCCCTCTCCGTTTCCAGCGTGCCAGAACTGGCCATCCGCCCATCCTTGGCCGCCATCATCCCGGCCTCCCCGCTCTCCGGGCGCGGCGCGCCGCGCCGCCGCGGGCCTGCTCTGCGCGCGGCCGCCTGCGCGCTCGCCCCACGTACCGTGCGTGCGTCTGCCGCGAGCGTGCGTGGGCTGCGCGCGAGGTCTCGCGTCCTCTGCTGCCTTGCTTGCTCGCTCGCTCGCTCGCTTGCTTGTTTGGGTTTCTGCTGCAAGAAGTCGAGACGCCCGTTGGGTCGCCCGCCTTAATGGAGAGGCGCCCCCCGGGACGCGTTACGTTACGCCGCCGCCCCGTAAGGTGGTCTCTGCATAAAACCGTTCAACTTGGGCCGAGCCCGGAGGGAGGGAGAGGTGGTGAACGTCCTCACGCACGCATCACTAGCCAGTAGGCCAGCTGGCCAGCAAGCAACGCAAAGCAAAAAGAAAAGAAAAGCAAAGCAAAGCAAAGCAAAGCAAAGCAAAGCAAAGCAAAGCAAAGCAAAGCAAAGCAAAGCAAAGCAAAGCAAAGCAAAGCAAAGCAAAGCAGAGCAGAGCAGAGCAAAGCAAAGCAAAGCAGAGCGAGCGCCAGCTGGACTTTTCTTTGCAGATCTCAGCGAACGCAAGGTTGCTTGATGGTGAAAGTTTCCGCAGGAGCATGGAAAAGAGAGGGGGGACATTCGGTCTTGGGACACGAGGTGTGAAAAGATGTCAAAGGCCCAAATCATTCTTGTTTTTCATTAGCTTACAACACGCGGCGCGGCGCAACTCGCGAGAGAAACCCACAGAAAGAAAGACGTGCAATCAGGAATCTCGCAGGAGCTGGAGTCGACCGCCAGCGAGAATGGCAGCGACGCGAGCATGAGCAGCGATCGGCGAGTGCACAAGTCCCAATGTCTCGATTAATTCTTGCTCATCATCACTTCGTAGAGGCACCGAACTAGGCTCCGGGGCAGAGGCTCGAATGCGAGAGACATCCGCAGAGGCGAGGTCGATGGAGTCCTTGCCGCGACTAGCCCAGTCGTAAATGTACAGCTGCCCATCCTCTGCTGCAGCACAAATGCGCGAAGGCTCGTCTTGTGCGCAGCAGCTAAACGTGAAGCGAGTGCGATCGTTCGGACACGTGAGATCAACTCTTGCAAAAGTCATCTTTTCCCCTTGCGCAGGCCCCACCAGCAGTGAGATCCTAGCCGATTGCGCGCAAGCGACCAGCACAGGACGCCCTCCGCCCCATGCACACGTGTCAAGTCCACTCACGGGTCCATCGAGCGTAAATTCAATCACAACTTGCGCTGAGCGCGCATCCCAAACAATAACCTTGTGGTCGCTGGACCCTGCTGCGACATAGGCATCGTCGCCCGCCACAAAGCACACCGCATTGACCTGCGCTTGCGGCCCGCGTAGCGTTTGGATCGCATTGCCAGTCTCAGCGCTGAAAATTCTTACCGTATGATCTCCGCCGCCCGTCACAATCCGATTTCCTGTCGAAGAAAACCGCACGCAGTTCACAGGCACCTTGCCGTGCGCACGTTTGATACGCGTTACGCGCTTGCCACTCGCAACATCCCACACAATCACCGTTCCGTCCAGACTTGAGCTGGCGAGATACTTGCCGTCGCGACTCCAA
This sequence comes from Aurantiochytrium sp. KH105, assembly GCA_003116975.1. Lineage (NCBI taxonomy): Eukaryota > Bigyra > Thraustochytrida > Thraustochytriidae > Aurantiochytrium > Aurantiochytrium sp. KH105. The sequence continues at coordinate 86,609 of BGKB01000004.1, forward strand.
TCGAGACCGAGAACAGCCTTTTTGTGCATCATAATGTCATTCTCTTGCTGATACACCAGGTCTTTGCGCAAGAATCCACGCGCAAGGTCATAAATCTCGATAAAACCGTCAGCGGTTCCCGTAGCGATACTCTTTCCATCCCACGAGATGCATGCCGCATTCAGTGTCACATCCTGGCCCATTGTAATCTTTGCATATGCCTCAAGCAACCTTTTCTTGCCTCCAGACTCAAGCTGCTTTGCATCGATATCGTCATTGCCGACCCCGATAAGGCCTCGCTTTCGCGCGCGTTTTAGCTGTGCCGCAAGCGTCTCTTGGCTGCCAGAGAAGAGAGAAGGCGAACGACGTTTTCGTTTCTTGCTATCCTTGCGCTTGCGCCCCTCGTCGCCGTCCTTGTCATTGGCCTCAATGCGGTCCAGCTCTCCTCGAAAAGCGAGCGCTTGGCCAAGCAGCTGAAGAAGCTGTGAGGGTCCCGCCTCCGTCAAACACGCGCACACACTCCGTGCTAGCGTACTCAGCGCGCGAGCGCGCTCCCCTTTCGCAAGCTGATCGCGTCGCCGTCGCGCCGCGCTGTGCCGATTGTGGACCAAATTTTGTAACTCGTCAAAACGAGCCCCATTCTCTTTCTTCAAAGCTTCGAGATCTTCGCTGTCGCGCAAAATCTCCTTGGCTGCACCTTCCTCGCCACGTTCTACGAGGTCCGCGAGAATCCCCTCGTACAGGCTCCACATGACACTACGAGGGAGCTGGCACTGATTGAGGCTGGAGAGTAAGGTGGCCCAATCCTTTGCTTCGATCAATGCGCCAATCTTCATCACGTCCGGGACCACATTCAAACGCACGTCTGCCTCGCTTTCAAGCGTGCGCGCTGTCTTCTCCAAACCGCTCTCCACGAGGAATTGGAGCACCACGCGGAGCACTTCGTTGGCGTCGACCTCCATCCTGGCAGGTCGACTGATTGTGCAGCTCACTCGTCCGCCTCCCGTCCAGGCAGCGCCGCGGCCGACGGAGGGGCAGGTGGGCAGCCGACCGGCGGGCGAGCGAGCGGGCGAGCGAGCCGATGCACGGGACGCTCTTCTTTCTGCAACACAGCAGTCGAAGGTCTGATTGAGCTCATCGTCCCAGATGACGGCCACTCAAACCTTCTATTGTTCAAGCTAGACCTTTGTGGACGTCAATATCATAAATACGCTTTGTTGACGCTTGGGGCATCTGATCCTGCTGTAGGCCTAGGCCTAGGTAGAGGCGACAAGGGGAGCCTCCGAATCGTGACACGATTCATTATAGGCCTAAAGTGAAAAACAATGAAGGACAAACATAAACATATTTTGGGGAGTTGCCTTCCTTACACATCAATGTTACGACCGCTGCCGCCAACAAAGCTCGGGTTACGACTGGAAACCTCCGAACTCTGGCTGCGATTGCCAGAGAAGAAGCTGCTTCCGAGAGAAGCGTCGTACTCGTCAATGCCACGGAATTCATTGTATCCATCGTCATCGTTTGCATCAACAAAGACGGCCGGCGCAACTTGGCCATCACGTACCGACGGGTACGATGAGAACGAATTGTGCTGCGCCGCACGGATTCGCGAAACAGGACGCACGCTGTTGCGAAGAAGAAATGCAGAAGGCCAGCGACCCTCGACGAGCTTGGGACACACACCGTGCTTGTCAAGGCGGTTGCGAATCTGCCAGGTGCGGTCATTGAGCGCAGCGCGAATCATGCGGAAGACGTAGAACTCGGTGCATAAGAGCATGAAGATGCCGCCAATCAAGACTGCTGAAGTGCCCTCGATGACTGCCACCACATCAAAGCAAAGGGCATCTTCCTCCGAGAGACCGATAAATAAAAGTGGCTCCACAATGTACTCGCAAGCATCTCCCGTGCCAGACTCGACAATGAATTGTGCCAGCTGCGACACCTCGAGAGCAGCGGCAACAATTGCAACAAGCAACACCAAAAGAGCCTCCCATGCAGCCACAATCTCCGCCGAGAAGAGTAGTGTGCGCTGCTCGCGCTCGTGCAGCGGCACATAGAGAAGAATAAGTAGCAGCAGACAGAGAACGATGGGCGCCACCAGCGTGAAGAGAACGTAGACAATCTGCAAGAAAGCAACCGCCAGCTGCGCCACAGCGTCATCGCTCGGAACGCCTTCACTGATGGCCGTGGCGATACCCACAGAGGTGTAGCTTCGGCGTTGCAGCTCGGGCTGCAAGACACCAATCATTGCGCCTGCGATGCCCTTGTAGGTAAAGGAGATGAGGTTGAGGAAAGATCCCACGAGAATCAAAAGTCCCGAAATACACACGAGGCCACCTGCCGCGAGCTTAGCGCCTGGGCTAAAGCCATACAAAAGGTTGCGCTCGTCTGGAACGAGAAAGACGTGGCGGTGCAGCGCCTGCTTGGCGACGGTAATAGGCTCCGTATTGAGATCATTGAGTTTGTCCTCGAGATCCTCATCCTGCGCAATTACGCTGCGATGCTTGGCAATCATGTATTGATTCACCACGAGGGCGAGCATCGTTGCAATCACAAACAGGTAGATGCTGAGACCTGGCTCAACAATGACGTCCACAATAAAGACGTCGTCAGGCAAGAAGTCGAGCTGCGCAACATATGTCGAGGTAATGTAGAACCGAAAAGCCACCTGCAACATCACCAGAACGTAGGCATCAATGAGACTCCACTTGCCCAGCGAATCGAGGACCTCAAGCACGCTACCGCGACGTTTGTGGCTCAGTAGCGTCGGCGGCGTGAACCATGCCACCAGAAGCAGGACCGACTTGGTGTGCGGCCATGCGCCCGAGGCAACGAAGATGATGAGCGCCAGCGGGTATGTTCCGGCGTTCCACATATCATTGATCGAGGAGGCCAGCGTAAACTGAAGGATCGGCAGCGACTGCGTGGTGTCACCAGCGATGCTCATCGTGAGCTTGACCGTGGCGCCAACCGTTCCAATGTTTGCGGCGATAAAAAGTGCCACGGCAACGAGAATGAAAAAGGGCACCGCAAATTTGGGAACAGTCGAGACCAATGGGTGCCGAAACATTGACGAGAGACGTCGTTCCACAAGAAGAAGATCCTCACCCTTGCCGGAGAGATCGCCATTGCTCTTTTCTTGCAGGCGATTGAAAGCCAGAAACATGAGCTGATTCCGCCTGCGTGCGTGGAGGGGCATCAGAAAGAGACCCGCAGCAATGGCACCTCCCAAAATACCCACTCCGGCGTACCCCATAAGCGAGGCTGCATCTGTGAGCTCCTGCTTCTCGAGAGGATCAAAGGTGAACTCAATGCCGGTGCACTCGCGGCGTGCCGTCGCAATGGCCAGATCGACGTATTCCTGGGCATCGCTTTGGCCTGCAAGGGCGGTCACCGCCTGCACGATCGTGTTGAAACCCTCCGTGAGATCTGCGGACGCACGATCATCCGTGATGGCACCTGCATCCTGCAAGGCCTCCAGCATGGGCGACGTGCACTCGCCCTCGCAGCGAGCGGTCAGACGCACCTGCTCCGCGGTAAAGTTGAAATCTTGAATGCGCAGGCCCTCTTCGTCGAAGATGGACAAAAGGCAGGGAACGTTGCTCGGCTTGTAGTACAGATCGAGCAGATTGCCCAGACGCAAATCGAGAAACTGCTGAATATCTATGCGGTGGAGCAGGTCCAGGCCAAAGTCCAAATTCGTCAAACGCATACCCATGCGAAGCTCGTTCTTCACAAAGCGTGTCTCTTCGAGGGCGCGGCTCTGGCCACGCACGAGCGAACGGTCTTGGTGTTCCTGCTCCTCTTCAAAGAAGGAGGCGGATGAAGAAACAGAGACATCGTTACCACCGCCACCACCGGCGCCAGGGGCCTCAAGAAGCTGGCGGCGTCGTCTGCCACCGCCGCTCTTTTCGACGAAAAGATCATCGAATTCGTACGTGAGCGCAAAAGAGACCTCCAGAGCGCCTCGCGTTGTGAACGCAGTTGTTGTTGTGTACGGGTTTCTATAGGTGTAGTCGGTCGTGTCAAAGAGGCGCAGTTTGGTTACTTCTGCGGCTCCCTCGGCGCCCGTGCCAAGTCCCTCAAATTGAAAGTCGCCCACATACCACGTTGCCAGACCGAGACTGAGGCCATTATAGTACAGCTCGGTTGCGTTGAAGAGATCAAAGACACCCACTTTGACCTCGTTCACATATCGATCGAGCATCTTGTTGATATTGATGGAAGACACCGGGTTGAGTAGGTCAACTTGAATGAGCTCCTTCATCCTCGGCGGAAACGTTGAGGCGGAAAAGTTCATAAAGCGGCCCGTCACATTGTAGTCCGGGTACTCGACGCCTGTACAGTCCTCCTTGAGCTTGGCCTCGCTCACAATCAAGTCAAGTTCTGCATTGATCAAATCGCGCACGGGACCCTGCGTAAAGTTGGGCACTTGCTTGCGGAAGACGGCGACCAAGAGCTCGACGAGAAGTTCCACGACATCCCTGGCTTCTTGCGAGAGGAAACTACCGTTGGTGGTAATGTCAGGTCCGTAGACGTCGGGAACGTACGCCTGGAATTGCGGGACAAAGAAACCTCCCTCGTACATGAGGCGCTTGATGGTGCAGTTGAAGGCATCGGCGCGAATACCAAACGAGTTGGTGGTCTCATTAAAGTAAATGATCTCGCCCATTTGGACAAGAGACAAGTCTGTCTGGTTTACGGCCGCGGCGAAGAGCGCTTCGAGCGAGACGTTGCCGAGCTGGAGGACAACGTCAACATCGTCGTGGAGAACATCATCCGGCCCAGCCGAGGCGTTAAAGACGATAGCCGCTGTCTCGAGCTCAAAACCAAAGTTGAGTTCGATCAGATTGTCGCCCCACTCAAAGGTGTGCTGTGTTGTGAACTTGGCCTCATCTCCCTCGTCGCTCGTGTACGGCTTGAGCACGTCCACGTTGGTGAGACGGTCGACGTTTCGCACGACAATGTCCTTGAGCTTGAAGTTGAAACCTGGAATCAGACCTTCCGTGTCTGGCTCGTAGTTGTACGAGCTCATGTCCAGGCGGAGGGTGGTGCTGTTGTCCGCCTCAAGCTCAAAGACCTTGTACAGCGGGTCGAGGATCGACGGATAACGCGGATCTGCCACCGTGCGCGCCAGGTCCTGCAGCGTGAGCTGTAGCGACTCCGCCGTGATGGAGGCCGAGAGTGCAGCAATGTATGCATTGTTCTCACCCGTCAAATCATACACGGGCTCATTGTTGACCACAGGGCGCTCCCACGAGGCCGGATCGTCGCCACGCGGGTTCGGCTGCTCCGTGGTTCCTTGGCGCAGAAAGTCGCTGATATCGCCAAGACTCGGTAGCGGAAGCGCCGAGGCAAAAATCGTCCCGTTAAGCGGGTCCGTCTGGGTCAGACACTCGCTTCGCGTGTACGGAGGGTCGAACTCGGTGTTGAACAACTTGATCGTCTCGTTCTGGACGCGATCGATGACGTAGTTGAGAAAATACTCGATCGTGTCCTGGTACTCGTTGGTCTGAAGCTTTTGGTTCCAAGCCTCGAAGGCAGCGCCGATGCGATAGGCGGTGAATTCCTGCGGACCGTTCGGGAAAACAAAGCCATACGTGTAGTCGTTGACGTTGATCTCAAACTGGTCGAGCGAATGCGACTCGAGTACGGCCAGCAGACACTGAAGCGTGAGCAAATTGCCGATCTCGGACTGGAACACCTCGTTCTTGAGCACTTCAAGACCCAGGACGCCGGAAAATTCGAGCTGCAGCTCGAGACGGATGGCAAAGTCCTCGTCGGCCCACTTTTGTCCCGAAACAGAGGCATCGAGCGAGATTGGGAGCTCAAAGCCGAGGTAGCCAACTTGGGCAACGCTGCCGTTTTGAAGATTGACGGTGCCGTCGCCCCAGGTAAACTCAAAGTTCATCGCGTAGTCGTCCGTGGGCGCAGGCTGCAGCAAAAAGCGCCAGATCGAGTTGAGATCTGTGACGCGGAAGGGACCCACGTCGATGACAAAAATGTCTCCGCCGTATTGCTCCGAAACAAGAATCGTCGGGAAAGCCTCCCAGGTGCCATCGGACGGGTTCTCAAAAATGTACGCCGAATCCGGATCATTGTTGATGGCGCCTTCTGGACGATCAAAGACCAGGTATCGAAGCGTCGCCTGAATGAGCGCGTTGATGTCAACCGAGTTGCGGAGAATTGGGTCACCGCCAATGAGATTGTCGACGAGGTTCTTGACCGCATCGATCGCCAGCGTGTCGGTGAGGTTGAAGAAACGATCGTTGCCCGCGTACGTGAGGGGCACATACGATGGGCACACGGGCGGCGCGTCAACAAAGACAGTATTGTCGAGGTAATCATTGAGCTGCGGGCGGACGTAATTCTCCAGAATATACGGAAAGTCGTTGGCAAAGGTTGGCTTGAACAGCGTGTTGACCACGTCCATGACGTCGAGAATGAGGGCGTTGAGGTCGAAAAAGTTGACGACGGAGAAGTCCTCGAGCACGTCGGCCGAGCCTTGGAGACCGCTGACGCGGAAATGATCAAAGGTAGTGAAAGCACAGCGCAAGACGTCCATTCCTGCAAAATTCTCGCCCACGAGCTGTCCGACCTGGAGCGCAAAGAGTTTCTCTTGCTGGAAAAGCTGGTACGAGGTGATCTCCATCTCGAGGCCTTGGAAGCCGATGCCGGTGCCAAAGGTGAAACGTTCCAGTGTCGTTTTGCTTGTCTGCATCCAGTCTCCAGGCCGCATCTCAATGTCCCATGTCAGATCAAAGCGAAAGTTGGCAAGACGGAGATTGGTCACTGCAGTGTGTTCATATGGAGTGCCAAACTGGTCAGGATTGGCGAAACCGTTGTCGAAGATCTGAAAGTTGTCAAACTTGTTGATGTCGGTGAGCCGGAAGCCAATGAGCCGGAGCGAGTTGCGCGTGATGAGTTCACCAAATTCCACCATGGGATAGTCATCGAGCTCAAAGTACTCCTTCAGGTCCGCAATCTCGTAAACGCCCGTACCGTCGGTGAGAATGCTGACCACCTCGTTGATGGTGAGGTCGTTGTGGTAGCCCGTCTCGCTCGACTCTCCGCCAAGGTAGTCGTTGAGCCCAACGGAGATGGCCTCGAAAATTTCATTTGTGCGAAGGCTGGCCCAGGTGCTCGGGTCCTCGAGGTTCGGCAGGCGGCCCGGGTTGAGGGATTCGTCCTGCTCGAACTCCGTACGCCCACGAAGACCGGCAGCCTTGTAGCCGGCGACATCGTTTGAGATCTCCTCGATGAACTCGTTGCCTGGACCCAGCGAGCCGTCGTCTGCGTACGCGGAGTTGCGAGCGAGGTTGCACATGATTTGTTCGAGAATGGCTTGGATAGTATTCATGAGGATGTCGATAACGGGCTGGACGATCCAGCTTGGAATGTCACCGACAGAGGTGTTCTCCAGACTAAAGCCGTCTGAGATGGAGAATCTGCAACCAGACTCGTCGTCCAGAAAGTCGAAGCGAGTAGGCGGCGAATAGTCAAAGTCTGGCGAGAAGAAGTTCATCGCAAAGGAGGCCCCGATGCCTCCCTCCTCGGCGCTCATCTCATTCTTGCGAAGGTAGACCTCAGTATTTCCTGTCACGGTAAAGTAAAAATTGCCAAAAATCGGCACTGGAATGCCGAGACGCATATCTTCGAAGCGAAGGCGCCCGAAGCAGTTGACCTTGAGGTCATTGATGCCTGCGTTGACGCGCTGCACATCCTCGCCGCTGACCCGGCTCAGCGCTCCAAGCGAGAGGTCCACATAGTCGACCTGAGCGTTGTCGCACCTTAGGTCATAGAGCCAGAAATCACCGTCGGACACGATATCGCCGATTCTCCGCGTAAAGGTCAACCACAAGTAGGAGATCTCCACTTCGGTGTTCTTGACCCAGTTCGGCATATCCTCTGCGGACGCGTAGCATGAGTCGCTGTAGCTCGGGCATGGGCCCGGGTTCGTGCCGAACTGGATGCCGGCGAGCGCCGCATTGAGCTTTACGAAATCCTGTTGTACCACGAGTTTGCGTCTCTCCTTGGCCGGGTCGCTCCTCGCCGCGGCCTCCTCAGCCGGGTCCTCGTAGCGCACGCGGACCTCGGCCTGGGACGTATCGAATTCCAGGGCTTGCGATTGCGCCGCCAGCGTCGTAGCCAGCACCGCGACGACGGCCAGCACGACCCGTCCCGCGGCGCTCGCGACGCTCTTCACGCGTGCCATCCTGCGCCGGGCAGCCAGCCTTCTTGCCCTCGACGTATCGCGTTGATTGTTTGCCGCTCCTCACTTCGCTTCACTTCCCTCCGCTCGCCCCTGGCATCATCGCATTTCACGCCGGCGCCATCCAGACGGGGCTCTCCTCCTCATTCCTCCTCCTGGTACGTACCGTACCGCGGGTACGTACGCAGGCACGTGTCCCCCGAATTAGGTCTTGCGCCCAAGGCTTCTTTCTACCAGCAACTAACACATCTCTGGTCACTCCCTGTGGTGCCCGACATGGATGAGTGACAGTGATGGTGGGTGGATGAATGAATGAATGAATGAATGAATGAATGAATGAATGAATGAATGAATGAATGAATGAATGCCACGCCATTCATGGCGTGCGTGCCAAGGGACCACATGGATGCCACGACCACATGGATGGACTTGCGCTCTCTACTCCTCCGTCGTCCATTTCCTGTCCACTGCACAGCGCGCACGACACGGGCGCCCCTCGTCGTCACCGGTAGCAGAAGGAGGGAGGGAAGGAGATCAGCCAGGCCGCGGACTGCCGCAAGCAAACTCAGAAGAGCAGGCTGGCGGTGCTCGGAGGAGTAGAGTAGTAAACCACAACCAGCCGCGGCTGCGGCTCAACCAGCCGCGGCTGCGGCTTTTTGGGTCTCTCTCTCTCCAGGGCCGGATCTCCAGTATCGCGCGATCTCGAGATCGCTGCTGGTCCAGCTCCGCCATCGTAGACACCAACGTGAACACCCGCTTTCCGCGCTTAGGGGTCGCACGGCACGCGCTGCTATTTAAACTACAGCAAAAGGCGGCGAGTCCATTGGCCGCCGCCGTCCGTCCATCTATCCATCCGTGCAGCCATCCATGCAGCCATCCATAAAGACATCATGATGCATTGTCGAGCATCGTCTGCCCGCTCGGATCGTCGGCGCCGGGTTTCGGGTTCGCGCCGCGGATTCGGACCGGCAGCGGCCACTGCGAGCGGCCGCAGTCGCGCCCTGCACTGCGCGCAGGTACGTACTACGTACTACGGTACCGGCGGAAGCGGAGGATTCCCCGGGAGGGCAGCGCGCGCAGGGACGGCGAATCTGTTCATCCGATGGAGGGACACATCGTGCACGGTAACGTACCGGACACCAGAAAAGAGATTGGGGTATCCGGGAGGGGGAAAGACCTTGATTGGGTCTGGCCGCGTTTTGGGGGACCGCGGACGCGCGTGTAGAAAGAATACGCTTTGCAGGGAAGGAGAGGCCGGCTCGCGTGCAAACGGAAGCGCGAGGGCTCGCTCGGTCGCTCGGTCGCTCGGTCGCTCGCTCACTCGGTCGCTTATTCGTTCGTTCGTTCGTCCGTTCATTCGTTCGTTCGTCCTCGCGCGAGAGACGCGCTTCGCGTGAAGCGTAGACGTCGCGAGCCTCGTTTCCTTTTTCCGCGGGACGCGGAAAGATTAAAGATCTGCTGCGACGTCTTCGAGCAGAACAAGTCGAAGTCTGCAGGGCGTTCGCCTTCGCCTTCGCGTGCGCCTTCGCCCTCGCCTTTGCATCGCCCGCTTGCCTGCAGCACGATGAGCGACAAGGACAATGAGCTGGACAACTGGACGTGCCCAATCCTACAAACCATCATGCGAGACCCCGTCGTCGCTGCAGATGGACACACTTATGAGCGAGCAGCGATGGAAGAATGGTTCCGGAGCTGCAATGACGCTCAAGTGACCTCGCCCATGACGGGTTTTCCCCTGCCAAGTAGGATCCTCTTTGCCAATCACAACCTGCGCAAGTCTATTGCGGACTATATCGCGCGAAATCCGGATGCCGAAAAAGACATGACGACCAAGGAGGAAATCGCAGCTCTCGTGGAACGCTTCCGCTCGGGCGGCGAAGCACGCCCCGACTCACCACCCCTCATTGACCTGCGCTCTGACGCAGAAATCGCCGCTGCGAACGCAGCAGCAGCCAAAGAAGCTTCAGCGGCATCAACACCCGTCGATACCTCGAACGGCGTGCAGGTTCATATGGTTCGGCCGCCGCAAACTTCAGGCGCTTACGCGGCGAGCGCGAGCGCAGCTCCCCCCACTGCTGCAGCTGTCGCAACTCGTGCCAGCTACACGCTCGCACCGCCGTCGACTTTACTTATTGGGTCGCGAATCTCTCATCATAGCCAGTCAAATGAACTTGACCTCTGGGAGGCCGATGACAGAGGGTTCTTCAGGTCTCGCGCTCGAACGAGAATGAGCAATAACGCAACGTTTACATGCGCTGCCATGCTCCGGGTGCCCAGCAGTGATGTAGACCGCAACGTGGAGCGACAATTTGTCGTCACAGGCGGCTCTTCAGGCGCTTTGTCCGTTTGGGCTTATGCACACCGAGATGGTCCAAAACTCGATTGCGTTCAGACAAACGCATCGCTCGCACGCGCTCACTCAGAGGGCATCACCTGCGTTTCGAGCTGGGCGCACAGCGTTTCAATTGACGAGCCCGCAAGTCGACCCATTCTGGTCAGCGGCTCGCGCGATCGCTCGGTGAAAATTTGGCGCGCGGCGACTGCAGCACCCTCAGCGGGTGGATCTTGGAATTTCGACCTCGCCGCCAATCTCGAGAAACACACTGATTTCGTAACTTGCTGTGAAATTGAAGTGGGATCTGGAACGCTCGTCACGGGTGGCGGGGACTGGAAGACGTGTCTGTGGGACCTCCACCGTCTCGATGCGGGATGTATTAGCGAGTTTGAGGCTCACTCGTACGCCGTGCGATGCTGCGCGTGGTCCACCTCGGGTCAGTATGCGGTGAACGGATACGAGCATGGACATCGTGTAGGCGCTTCAGGACTGGCTGCGGCTGCAGGAGCCTGTTTTGCCTCTGGTGGCGATGACGAAATGGTCTACGTGACGGACCCGCGCTCAAGCGGCAATGGTAGGGTCGCGCAACTCTCCACGGGCGCTGCCGTGCTAAGCATGTGCTGGGGCCCCACCGACGATGCTCCGGGCGCGCTGCCTTGGCTCGCTGCGGGCGGTGGGGTACCTCTCGATTCCTTCAACGCAAGTTCTGATAATATTGGCGGGTGGGTTCGCGTCTGGGATCCTCGCATGTGGAAACCTGTCGGCGATTGCTGTAGTTTTGGAGCGACCCCCATTCAAGACCCTTCTGGCGCTGTCTACGATGCGGCTGCCAGTTCTCGAACCCTTCAGGTGCACCGCGCGTCGAGCTCGGAGTGGGAATCGGACAAATCTCGCGAGGCGCACTCTACAATGGTCTCCGGCCTTTCTCCCGTTCGGGTTGCCGACGGCACAATCGCTCTGGCAAGTGTCGGTGACGACCACTTTCTGCGTCTTTGGAAACTTCCTCGCGGTGTAGGGGACAGCATGCTCAAGCCTGCACTATTGCAGGCGATCCGAACCAACTCCTCACCGTGCTACGTCGGGCTCTTGGCTTAATTAATGATGACGAAAAAGGTGCTCGCGCTAATACGCTTAGCACGCACGTTTGCAGCTCTCTTTGTTGAGAAAACTGTTAAGATGTCATCTCGAAAGCCGCGTCTGCATTTGCAGAACATTCCTTGATTCGGGTATCTTGGCCGTTTGTCAATAAAGCTATCATACAGACTACAAGCCAATCCTCGCGTAAAAGCTCACAACTCAAGTCTATTTTATTATTATTATTTCCTTTTTACAAATTGTCCTCATCAAACACAAAGGGAAAACGAAAGAGATCGTCGCGACCAATTTGCGTGTGTTTAACGCGCAAATATGGCTCCCCCACAGGCAGCGACGAGTTTGCCAGCCACTGTCGACATTGTACGAGCTGCTGTCGACGCTTTGCTCGCGCTTTACGCGATGGCGTGTACGCTTGATCGTAGTTATCCGAGTGTAAATAGTCGAAAAGAGCCTGTGTCATGCGCTTTGCTTCTTCAGGAAACTCCCCGAGAACGCTCGTCATCTCGGCTGGATCGGCCTCGAGGTCGTATAGCTCGATGGGGTCCAGCTTCCGAGGAATCGCCTGGCGCGGATCACGAGGTTCTGCATAAAGCTTGAAACGTCCTCTTCGAACTGCGAAGCGCGCACTGTGGGCCATGCAGTCCGCTCCATGAGCCCATCCTCGAAACTCAAAGAGAAGACTACGATCCTCATTGGCCGAGAAAAGGTCGACACCTTCAACGGCGCTTGTTAAGCTGGCATTGAGTGAAATGCCCGCATACCGAGCCACCGTTGGCAAAATGTCTGCCGTCATTCCAGGTCGGGACCACAGCGTATTTGCGGCAAGCCCAGGGCCGCGCATCACAAGCGGGACACGAAGCCCTCCTTCGTACAAGGAGCGCTTGCCGCCACGAAAAGGCCCTGCAGACCCTTGGCTCGCAAAGTAGACACCCGCATTTTCAGGACCGTTGTCCGATAGGTAGACAATGAGTACATCATCGCGCAAGCCCTGGCTGTCTATCCAGTCGACAAGACGCCCAACTTGCTGGTCATGGTCCTTCAAGAGAGCGCGGTAAATTTGCAGTGGCAAGTGTGGGTCTGCTGCCTCATTTGGAAATCGTTCCTTCTCAACAAGGGAAGCAAATTGTCGTTCTGGAAACGGCAGCTTGGCAAACCCGAGGCCAAGTTCACGTGCCTGCTGGCCGTCTTCAGCCAGGTTAAGCGGCGCATGCGCGTTCTGAAACCAGACATTGACGAAGAACCTTTCCTTGCGTTCGACACGTGCACGTAAGAACTCAATTGCCTGCGTGACCAAATCGCGTTGAATATGCGAAGCAAAGTACATATCGTTGTGCTCGTATGTGGCCGAGCTCGGTAGCACTCCTTTAGAAGCCGAATACACTTTGGCTTCGTCGATGCCATACGATGGATGCAGAGGCGACCGATGGGCCTCGGTTTTGGGCAAGTTGCCAAGGTGCCACTTGCCAAAGTGACCCGTGACAAAGCCTGCCTCGCGGAAAAGCCTACTAAGATACACGTTGGGACGCGCACGTGGGACAATCGGGTCCTGCAATGGTGCTTGCGCATTCGTGGGCGGTTCATCCGTGGCTGCGCCCAGATATGGCGTCACGCCAAAATATTCGCTCTCTGCTGCCGAAGTTGCTGTCTGCCAGTGCATCGCCACAGCGCTGTGAAACGGGTATCGACCCGTCATCAGCGAGGCGCGCGTTGGCGAGCAAACCGCCGCATTGGCATAAAAGTTGGAAAACACCACCCCCTGACTCGCGAGTCGATCCAAAGATGGAGTGTTTGGTCGGAAAACAGAACCCCCAGCGCGGTTCATGTAGCTGTCGTCGTTGTCGTGAGGCTCACTTTGTACAGGGGCATTGAAACCGGACAGGTCACCAAATCCCAAGTCGTCCGCAAGCATGATGATGATACCACGTACGTTTTTCTGTGCAGCCCTCGCTTTGTTTTCTTGGGCGGAAGTCATTTTTTGTCGTGTGGAAAAGGCAGCCTCAAAGTGCTCCCGACAGCTACCTCGCACGCTCGCGCGTGGTGTTGTATCAGGGTACATTTCCGCGTGCCATGTTTGGAGACCTGCAATGTGATGAGCGGCTATACTTTGCAGTTTGGACACCTTGACGAGATTGGCTCGCTCGTAGTGGCCCTGGTGTGCCGCACCTTCGTCATGAACTCGGTAAAGCTCCACATGCAATGGGTTGGATACATTGCCGAGTTCGCTCGGCTCGAGGAAAAGTTTGTATTTGTGGTCATACATGATGGCGAGGCGCGGCGCCACCTCGATGCAATGGCTGTCCGGCGTGGGCTCTCGCCACTCCCAAACGAGCGGGGCACGCCGTAAAGGGAGAGATCCTGGCCCTAAAAAATAAGCCGAGTGGTCGATGCCGTCTCGTTCGGCCGATCCCTTTAACGTCGGTATTCCGAAAAAGGATACACATGTGGGTGCCCAATCAAGAGCGCTCACGAGATGCGGTCGGCTCTGAGGCGTGTGAGTGACCACGGATGGGCTCGTCCAGACCAGAAATGGCACGCGAATACCGCCATCGTAAAGCGAACGTTTTTTGCCTCGATAGTGCGTGCTTCCAGCGGCGTGGCCATAGATTTCGGGAGTCTCGGGTCCATTTGTGCTCGAAACCGCGGCCAGAAACGGGACGTTTGGCGCCGTTGCAAAGAGTGTGTCGATTACATTCCCAACGAGCTCGCGCTCTCTGCGTTTGTTCGCTCGATGAATCATGCGAGGACATGATTTGTATCGATGAGGATGCGTTGTGCGTCTGCGAATGTCGCGGCAGGTGGGTGAATCGTCCGAGACGCCAGGCTCGCGCTCGAGCAGCTCGCGCGCCCAAGATCCGGATTCGAAGGCGAGATCAACGGGCGGGAGCCACACTTGTGCATAGAATCGTTGATTCGCATCTACGCAGCGCTTAATAAAGTGCTGTGCTGCGCGCACAGCTTGCTGCGCGTCTGCCGTGATGAGATGGTCGTCGGTGTCCGCGGCAATGTCAGAAGGGAGATCCCAAGTTCCAAAGTGGCCAACTTTGACATTGGCGGCGCGCAGTGTTTTCAGTAGCGCGTTGTGATCCGCTGGTATAAGCGAGTAGTCAGAAATATCTTGGGCGTGAAGCGTACCATGGCGGGAGGGATGCTGGCCCGTGATCCAGGCAAGCTGGGATGGAACCGTGTCGGGGCTGGCGACACGGAAACTCGTATACGACGTTGGTCGTGAACTTGTGATGTTTTTCCCTCGTGGAATTGCAGCGGGGCCCTCGGCCGCAAGGTCACCGGTGCCAACGTCTGGTAAGAGGACTAAAAGCACGCCGTCCAAGGTTTGGCTTGACTGAGAGGATGGAGCTTGGGCGTCGTGCCCTTGCAATTCAGAAAAGATTCCAACGAGGGTAATGTTGTCAAGCGCTTGGGCTTGTCGCCACCGAATGAGACAATCAATCAGCACGACGACCGCAAAGCCGAGGAGGATGGTCACGCACGTGCGGCGTTTGACGCGTTTTCCACCCGCATCCTTTTCGAATGGCGCGACTTTGGCGAGGCGCATCTTTACTTCCTATATGTTGTGTACAGCTCGCTCACACCGCTCGTCTTTCTCCCGCTTCCTTCCCCCGCCACCGCTCCCCCGCGCGCCGTACCCGCGGAGCGACGCACGCCGCGCCGCGCCGGGCTGGTTTGGGCTGCAAACTTTTGTTTTGCGTGGGCACGCCGCGGCACTGCTTTGAGTATTGGCCCAGAAAGAAAGAGGAAACAAGGAACTCCTATGAAAGACAGGCAGCCTGCCGCTGCCTCCCTAGTAGGCCTGTATACGTTGATGGGCTCTAAAAAAAAGTGTAGAAGATGACTAATGTTTGCTAGCGAAAAAAGAGTGGGCCCGTGCTGTTCATTGCAGCCGGGCTGACTGGCGGGTCTCAATTGTCCTTGTTCTTCGGCTCGGACACTGACTTGCCCAGGCTCCTGTCGGCAAGGGAAAAGTAGGCCTCGACACTACGCTTTTCAAAGGCCGCTGGCACCGCATTCCCGTCCGTGTCGAGAGGAGGCAGTCGGCGCTGCTCGACGCCGTTTTGGAAGAGGAGCATGCTCGGCAGCTGGATGGACTCGATGGTGGTTTGGACCTTGAGCTTGGAGGCGGTCTCGTCGTTGTCGCCAAGATCGACTCGAGCAAAGGTCAAGTTTTTCGACGCGTGCTTGTCGGCGAGCCAAGAAAATGAAGGAACGAACTCGGCACAAGACTGGTTGCCCTCGACTCCACAAAATAAAAGCACACTCTTGGATTTTGCCTTTTTCGACGCGGTGCCGCTGGCACTGGAGGCAGATTGTAATGCCTCAGCCTGCTCGGCATCTATTTCCTCGACCTTTTCACTCCATGCGAATTTCGGACTTTGCAGGAGAATGGCGAGCATGCTAAAGATGATCACATACCAGTAAAACACGGTGCGATTGCCGAAATACGCCATGAGCACCACCGCAAGTTTGGAATAGGTGATGGCCGTCGACACAAACCCCTCGATCGACCTCGCGCGGCGGTACTGCATGGCGAGATAAAGTGCTAGTGTGATGAGAATCTCGAACTCGCGGGGGAGACCCAGATAGGCGTCGAGCTGGAAGAGGCCTCCGCCAGTTTCCTCGCCATTTCCTGTAGCAGCGGCTGCCCTCTCTGCCAACGCTGGATCGGGGCGTAGCAGCAGCAGACGCACGGGCACATATGTCGCCAGCAGCGCCGCGTTCACCAGATAGTACGGCTGCAAGAACCTCGAGGCCATCTTGCTCCGAGTCGTTCACAAGTGCGTGCGTGCACGCGTGCGCTGAGCCCTCCTCGCTCCTTATTCAGCGCCGCTCTCCCTGTTGTGTCGCTTGCTCTGCCGCCAAGAAGACGAGGACAGCGAGCTTGCGCTCTTCTCCTTCCCCTTCTCCTTCTCCTCCTCCTGCTTTGCTTCGTGCGCAGAGCGACCTCTGCGCCCGACGCGCGCGCGCACGCCCGCAAGAGCGCCCTCGCGCTCGGTCTTCTCGTTCTTGTTGTTGTCGCAAAAGATGCCGCTCGGACCACCAGGCCAGGCCACGCGACCCGACGCGACGCCTCGCCTCGCCTCGCCTCCGGCCGCAGTCTGCGCGGCGCTCTGCGCGGCGCGCTGCGACCTTCGCTCGCGCGCCCGCCGCACGCCCTGCCGCGCTCGCGCTGGTCGCGTCGAGGCCGGCGCGGCGAGCCAGCGGGGCGACCTGGTCCCGGCAAATCGGTTTTGCCGCGGCCGCGCAGGCTCGAGCCTCGCCGCGCTGACCATGAGCGAGGCCCGGGCCTGGCGCGACGACGCGTGGTCGCCCGTCGCGCCAGCGCCCGAGTCGGAGCTCGACGCCGCCCGCCAGGCCGAGGCAGCGGCAGACCGGCGAGCGGGCGAGAAAGGCGAGGAAGGCGAAGAGACCCACGTGAACCCCGCCAGGGCCGGCGCCACGAGCAGCGGCGACGAGGCGCGCAAGGGCGCTGCGGGCGCAGAGGGCCAAGGCAAACCGCCGGTGCCACCACGGCCTGCCAGATCATTTCGCAATGGCGCCTCTCGGTCTTTGTCGACGCCGTCCTCGTCGCCGACGGGTCCGAAGGCAACCTTTGCAGCACGCGAGGAAATCAATGCGACGATTGAGCTCCTTTGCGGCAACGCTCAATCCTTTGTAGATTTGCATGTCGACGCCCTCGTGAACCGCACCAATGAACGTCTCAACGACTGGAGTGGTCTTAGCAGCGAAATCTTGGCACGAGCAGGACCCATGCTCGAGGAAGAGTGTTCCCACGTGCCGTCCAAATGCCACATCGGCGAGGCCAAGATTACCGCTGGGTGCCAGCTGCACGCAGCCTATGTGATCCACACGGTGGGACCCAAATTCTCGACGCAATACGAGACTGCCGCCCAGAGCGCATTGCACATGTGCTACCGGAACGTCCTGACGATTTGTAAAGAGCGGCGTTTGCGCAGCGTCGCAATGCCGCTCTTGTACTCACGTGAACGGGGATACCCCCGAGAAGACGGAGCGCAGACTGCCGTTCGCACCATTCGACGGTTCCTCGACCACTTTGTAGATGATTTTGACCGCGTCGTGCTGTACCTCGGCAACGACGCCGAGGACACGGCGCACATACGGCGCGCCTTGGCCCTGTACTGTCCCAGGTCACGCGCCGAGGAAGTCTGGTCCATGTCCGTGCTCCCCGAAAACACGGGCAACGAATGGGGCGAGATTGTCTTGGAAGATCGTCGAGTTCGTATTTCATCCTCGTTCCCATCGGTGACCTCGACTGTGGATGGGAACTACATGCCGGTGGGGCGGCCAGGACCCCCTCCGCCGCCACCAGCGCGGGCTTTCACCGAAGTGGTGTATGGTGTGGACACGCTTGTGGATAATCTCGCGTACACGCGATTGCTGGAGCGCGCTGATGACGAGGACTTTAAGGACATGGTGGCCCTTAATATTATTTACCGTGGAGGCAACGACATGATGGGACGGCCTATTGTCGTGATTGCTGCTGCGAATCTGACCCATGAAGTTCGCGAAGAGCGATTGCTCTTATACTTTGTCCATGTGTGTGACAAGCTTTCGCGCCATCCGAAGGGGTTTGTAGTTGTCTTTTTCGACCACCCTGGCGCCTCGGAACATCTTCCTGGGCTTTCCTGGTTCAAGCATCAGTATGAAGAGGTGATTGGTCGCAAATACAAGAAGAATCTGCGTCGCATGTATGTTGTACATGCGACCTGGCAGCTCAAGGCTCTCTTTTGGGGAGCGATGCCCTTTGTCTCGTCCAAGTTTTGGGACAAATTTTACTATTTGGACAGTCTCGAGGAGCTATATCGCTATATCCCGGCAGAGTGCATCCTGTTGCCTTCCGTCGTTTTTCGTCATGACAAACGTCTCGAGGTTCAGGCCGCCCAATCCTGGTTCTAATCCCTACTGGCTCCATCACTTTCTTTATAAACTGTATACTCTGTTTCCGCGTCGCAACGTACGCCGGACGCTTTGCACTGTGTGAGGCGTATTGGAAGGGGAAAAAAAGCCAATCTTTGTTACTACTTGGCCTCCTCGACTCGAGACACTGGCGGCTTTGTCAAAGTTCGAAGATTTGTCTTTGGCAAAAATCGAGCGAGAAGACTATCATCTTTGCGGAGCCGCGCCGCGCAGTCGCGCTTCGGTCCGGGAGGCTCCTCTCTCGCTTGGACGGGCAGAGGCGCTGGCTGAGGCGCGGCACGAAACGAGTTGCGGGAGAAAGGCCTCCAGGCGAACCGCGTGCGCAAGGCGACGAGACGACCAGAGGAAGGGACGATTCCGAACTCGAGTCCATCTTGCCTCGAGGTCTTCGCGGAGCAGCTCCCAGAGCCAAGAGCCACGTCGAAGCGGAGAACACGTCACGCGCGAAGGAAGTCAAAGGTGTCAGCCTGAAAAAGCTCTGACTGACCGCGAAGGCCCGCCGAAGAAGGCAACTGTGATGATGTTGAGGGCCATTCTTTGGTGGATCTTGCTTGGCATGAATGTGGCTGCAACGAAAGAGAACATGACCGGCAGCAGCAGGGTGAAGTGGTCGTCTCGCTTCGTGGGCGAAGATGCCTTTGGCAATGTGTCGGCTGCCCGCGCGCTCGAATGCGGCGCACGGCAATTGGCAGTAAAGTTCGCACGAGTCATGCCTCTTGAGCCGGCGGATCTCACAGATGCACTTCAACTCCATCATTGGTGCCCTCAGAATCAAGTGGATACGGCACTAGCTCGTCGGCTTTCTAAGAGCGTGCCGGGAAACCTTGCTACCGCCCGCAAGAGGAAGACGCAGCTCGAGAATGCCAATGACGCGGGCGCGTGCCCAATCTTCGCAGTGGGTCCCGATGAAACCTATGCTCGCATAGAAGACGCTCTTCAGGCGTCGCGGCAACAATCTGATAGCACATGCAAGAAGATTGAGCTCGCCCCGGGCATTCACTACTTGAATAAAACGCTGTCAATCGGCCCCGAAGACCATGGTGTGCACGTGACAGCTCGAGAGCCAGGCACAGCGTGGCTGAGCGGGGGCTTGCCGGTCGAGATCGAATTGACAGACGTGAATGTGCATCGCAGTCGAAATAGTGAAACTTCATTAGTGACGGCTCGACTCGAACATGTAAGCGAAATGGCCGGCCTCTTTGGAGTCTCTCCACACGTTCGATTCCAGCGTGCGCGTTGGCCGAATGGAGACACAGAGCGAGATCAATGGGGATACGCGAGTCCAAAGTCAGGTCACGTCAGTGTCAAGGCTGCGCGTATCAAAGCGTGGATGAAACCTAAAGCTGGCCTCAAACCGAAAACGGTCTTGGTGGATCTGCGCAAAAAAGACAACCCGAGTGGATTTGTGAAAAAGGATTCTGCAATGAAGGCCTACAATCGCTACTCTTCAGGGTCTGGAGGCATGTGCTCGGACATGTGGGACTTGAGTGAACAGAGTTCGTATTGGTGCGGAAATGCGTCTGCCGGGGGCTGGGCCGAAGTGGACCAGCGATGTGTGGCGCGTGGGCAGCTCGAACTGCCCGTGGGTCTTGCACTGTACGAGAATAGCTCCGAGGCGCGGCGGATGCGCAGTTGGTCGGATGCTGCGGCTGGTCCGGCCGTAGTGCACGCTTGGCACTCGCAGAGCTGGTTTACAAACATGTGGAGCGTCAAGTCACATGATCGCGAGACAGACGAGCTGTGGTTTGGAGCTGGTGGGTCTCAGGGCGGACGCAGCTGGTGCGCGTGCGACGAGTGCGCGTACGCTGGACAGTGGTGTCGGGGCGAAGGTGACACGCGTCTTATCAGTGGGACTTGGTATGTGGAAAATGTGGCCGAGGAGCTCGATGTGCCTGGTGAGTTCTACTTTGACCGCAAAACGCGAACCTTGCAGCTGCTACTGAACACGAGCGATGTGGAGGACGCACGAGCGCGAGGCACGGGTCGGCTGACACTCGTGGTGCCGGTACTGCAGACGCTAGTCTCGATACACAATGTATCGAACGTTACGCTTGAGGGCATTGGACTTCGGGATGCACGCGCAACCTATCTGGAGCGGTATGGTGTTCCGTCTGGAGGTGACTGGGCACTTTACAAGGGTGCAGCTGTGATGGTGGAGGATGCGGAGTCTGTGCGCATATCCCGTTGCAACTTCGTCCGTCTCGATGGCAACGGTGTTTTGTTGTACGGGCGTGTCCGCAAGGCGATCCTGGAAGAGAATGAGTTTGCCTGGCTCGGCGAGTCGGCCATGGCGGCGTGGGGCCGTACGCGCGAGTGGGATGGGCGGGATGGGCGACAGCCTCGTGGGACTGTGGTGCGACGCAACGTGGTTCGAGAGATTGGCATTTACGAGAAGCAGGCAAGCGCGTGGTTTCAAGCCAAGGCGTGTGGGACGCGATTGGAGGACAATCTCTTTTTTAACATGCCTCGCGCAGCCATCAACTTTAATGACGGATTTGGAGGCGACAACGTGGTAACGGGTAATTTGCTCTTTAACACATGTCGCGAGTCGGGTGATCACGGCGCCATCAACACGTGGGACCGCATGCCGTTTCTCTGGGACGAGTCTGGCGAACATGGTTTCGATGCCTTGCCCACACGCATTGCTGAAAACCTCATTTTTGCCAATTACGGAGCTTCGCAGGCTGTCGACAACGATGATGGAAGCTCGTACTACCACATTGAGGACAATGTTATGTTCAATTCGGAGGGTTTCAAGATGGACTACGGTGGTCACGACTCCGTTTTTCGGGGTAATTTGGTGGTGGTGTACCCTTATGACGGTCAGAATTGCTTTAATGTCGCAGATTTCCGTCATGGACACGCCCACCATTTCGAGAACAACACGTGCATCCTGACGCAAGACTTTCACGCGGTGGACAAGGTCGGCCACGCGACGGGCCCGTGCGATGACCCCTCTTCGCGATTCGTGTTACGCAACAACCACTACTACACGCCTACGGGGAATGCTACGATTGTCTGTGGCTCGGAGCACCTTTCCTTGCCGGACCTGCAAGCGCAATACCCGGGTCTCGAGGCGCGTTCGACGGTCGAGGCTGTCCCGCCCTCTTCGGACATCTTGGCCATGTTGTGCAGCAAACTTCGCTCCTTTGCACCGCAGTGATTTCCCGCATGTTATACATGACTCCGACAGTCACTGCCACCGCCGCCAACGAAGTATATCAGCGAAGTACCAACGAAGTGCCAGCGACTTTTGCGTTGCAACGATTTGTTCGCCCACCAGTTATGCTCGCACACGAGCTCATTCGACGGGCCAGGCTCGCGGTCCGGCAGCGACTGAAAACGCTGTTTTGAAGTGCGCGACGCGCCCGCACTCTACCGGCTTGTCACCTCCAAGGAGGCTAGCCCACCCTTCCCTCCCTCCCCAAGCAAAGGTATAATACTATTGCAGGTGCAGGTGTCCTTGAGATTGGTTTATCGATGTTTATGGCACACGCTGACGCCGGCTAGCCCATTTACAGGCCACGCCACACCACGACGTCCGGCTTTCCCTTGCAGCCTCACTGCGCGTGCTCGTCGCAGGTCGTCCCGCGTCCTGCGTCCCGCGTCCCGCGGCCCGCGCGCGGCCGCTCTCCCGCTCGCCTCTCCTCGTCTCGCGATACGTTGCGCGGCCTGTGCCTGCGCGCGCGTGCAACTTGCGGTGTCCACAGACATGGGACGGCCCTGTACAGGCCTCTCTTCGGAGCCACGGACCGGGACTTACTTGCCTGCACCGCCGCTACCGCCGCCGCTGCTGCCGCTACCGCCGCTGCTGCTGCCGGCCGCGCTCGGCGCCTCGCGCAGGCGTCGCGCCGCGCCCTCCGCCACCCGAACGGTTCGCAGCTGCAGCCGCGCGCCCCGAAAGAAAGTCCGCGCGGGGGCGAAGTCTTCAGGAGCGTCGCCGCCTGGCGCGTGCACGCCCGGAAACACAATGCACCCAGTCGATCTTGTATACGTCCGTAGGTAAGCGGTCGGCGAGCTGGAAATGGCCGTCAAGGCGTACGTCTGATCAGGCGCACGTCAGTCAAGACGTACCGGCGGCAGGCAGCAGCTGCAGCAGCAGCAGCAGACGGAAGCCTAAACATCAGTCAGGTCGGCGTCGCCTAGCCGAGCTCATCGAGCGCGATACCTCTGCTTCTGCGGCGGCAGGAAAACAAATTGGCGGGCGGCTGGACCCCGGTGTGGACCGCAGCGGCCGAGACCTAGCTGGGGGCCTAGACTAGGCAGGCCCAGTGTAAATGAGAGTGAAAGAAAGAGCGAGATCGGGATCGGGGCCGTAAAATCTAGACCTAGCTACAGCTAGCGGTGCGGCTGGCTGGCTGGCGTAAATTAGTGGGAGAGTAGCAGGAATGGAAGCAGAGCAGCAGACGCGCGAGAGGCTACAGCCTGTGCTTGGGGGGGGGGGGGGGGGGGGGGGTTGGGGGGGGGGCCGGCCAACACGGGGGGCGGGGGNCTCCGGCATGTGCAAGGCCGGGTTCGCGGGCGACGACTCACCCATGGTCGTGTTCCCAGCGATCGTAGGCCGGCCAAAGAATTTGGGGACGAGACTTCGCCCAAGTGAGCCGGAATGCTACGTCGGAGACGATGCCTTTTCGAAGCGAGGAGTGCTTTCGCTAAAGTATCCGATCGAACACGGCATTGTGACCAACTGGGATGACATGGAAAAGATCTGGCAGCACACATTTTACACGGAACTCCGCGCCGAGCCGGAGGAGCATCCGGTTCTGCTCACCGAGCCCCCGCTCAACCCCAAGGCGAATCGCGAGCGCATGGTCCAAATCATGTTCGAAAGCTTCAACGTTCCAGCAATGTACGTTTGCATCCAGGCGGTGCTGGCTCTCTATGCCTCGGGGCGCACGACGGGCGCGGTGCTGGACAGTGGCGACGGAGTCACCCACACGGTGCCAATTTTCGATGGCCACGCGCTGCCACACGCCGTGCAACGTATTGATCTTGCCGGCCGCGACCTCACCGACCATATGATGAAGCTTTTGACCGAGCGCGGCTACTCGTTTACAACGACGGCAGAGCGGGAGATTGCTCGAGACATTAAGGAAAAGCTTGTCTACATTGCGCAAGACTTTGACGACGAGATGGAGCGCTACGGTGACTCGCACACGAACGAGAAAGCGTACGAAATGCCGGACGGAAACGTCGTCATCCTGGGTAACGAGCGCATTCGATGCGCCGAGGCGCTCTTCAAGCCGAGAATGCTGGGCAAGGAAGCGCTCGGGGTGCACGAGGCCATGTTCCAAACCATTTCAAAGTGCGACGTTGACGTGCGCAGGGCGTTGTTTGCAAATATTATCTTGTCCGGAGGGACGACCTTGTACCCTGGTCTCGCCGAGCGCCTCAGCACAGAAATGACGGCTCTCGTCCCAAGTTCGGTTTCGATCAAGGTCATTGCTCCAGTGGAGCGCAAGTACTCGGTGTGGATCGGGGGCTCTACCTTGGCGTCGCTTTCCACCTTTGTCGATATGTGGCTCACCAGAGAAGAGTACGACGAAGCGTCCGGACTCTCCATCGTGCACCAAAAGTTCCTTTAATTGTACAGTATTCCATTCTTGAGTGCAGTTGTCAAGAGCCAATAACAATTTTGTTTTGTTCGAAGAGTGAAAGCCGACCCAGCTTACTCGAGTCCGTGGTGCGCCAGATGCTGTTTTCCTTCTTCTCGACAAAGTATTGCTCGACAACGTGCAAGAAGTTGATGGACGTGGTGAACGTTTTCATTCTTCGCGAGTCAAGCAAATGAATAAGTCTTCCAATAGGCCAAAAGACGTGTCGACTCCTGTTTCCACCTTACGTTGGCAAGCAAGCCAGCAAGCGAGACGTGAGCATCTTACACCTTCGTTTAGCGAGCAAGCATAGCGAGCAAGCATAGCAAGCAGGCATAGCAAGCAAGCAGCAAAAGGTTCAGAGCAGCAATGAAGACCCTGGAACAGCAATATTGCGATCAAGAACAGGATTTCTGCGTCGAACATTACTCTGTCAAAGAACGATGTTGGCGAACAAGAGTCTCTTTCGCATGCTTTTTTTTTTCCAAGTACTGACTTGCATGCAAGCACAAGGGCCTCTCAAGTTCATGACGTCCTCGCCGTAGGCCACCTGAGACGAGACAAGCTGTCGAGCGCTGCACTCTGTCTTGCAGGCGCGTCCCCATCATGTGACACGACGAGCGTCGCCCATCATCGCCTCGCGCCTCGCAACGTCATCGTCGCTCGCTCGCGTCTCGCGACCCAGGCGCCTCGTACATCCTGCCCCGTTTGCTTGCTTGGCTCCGCAAGCTCGAGTTTGCAGTGCAGCCGAGTGCAGCGCACACCTCTTCTACGCACAACCCGAGCCACTCGTGGCCTCCAGGACGGTGCAGATGCGCGGGCAGCACGGGCGGGCGGCCAGCAAGGATGGACGTGTGCGTGCGGCTTGTGCGTACGTGCGAGCGTGGGTCGGCGGGTGCGTGGGTGTTCAACGCGTGCACGCAAGCTCCGCCAAGCAGGCATGGTCTAGGCCTGGTCGCGTCTGCGATCTTCTTCATGCTCGCTCGCTCGCCCGCCCACGCTCGCTTGGGCTCCGTCTGCTTGCTGCTGACCACCGCCTCGCCTCGGCAGGCTCGCGCCGCAAGAGCGCGCGACATTCCGCGTCGCAGGAGCGCGAGGGGCCGCTCGCTGGCCGCTGCCTCGCCATCGATCGACCGACGAGGGACATTCTCGCAGGCCCGTGCCGCCCACCGGCCCACCCCTCGCTCACTCGCTCGCTCACTCGCTCGCTCGCTCACTCGCTGCCAGGCGGACGCCGGCGGGCGACCGGGCGAGTGCAGGGCGTCCGTCTGCGGTGGCGGCTGCGAGTGAGCGCGCGTGGAGACGTGCGTGTGCGCCGGGGCACGCGCACCTTCGCGCGCGCCTCACTCGCCTTCTTTCGTACCTCTTCCCGGCGATGCTTGCGTGCTTGCTTGTGCATTTATGCTACTAGTCAGTTGATGGAGGTCCGAAATGCGGCGATGCCAGTGATCTTGGGCGGAATAGATTTTTTTAGCGGCAGCAGCAGCAGTGCAGCTGCAGCTGCAGCTGACCGCTGAGTTGCTGCGATGCGAAAGGATCGACCGCCGCTTGTGCACGCCAGCCACCTCGCGTCGCCTTGTCCTTCTCGTTTTTTCCAATCCTTTCGCAGCTTGCTGTTGCTTGCAGGGCTGTCTTTTGTTTGCTTGCATTGCCCACCTGCCGCCGTACGATTCGAGGTGTGGCTGCGGCCTCCTCCTCCTCCTGCTCGAGCTTGCATTGCCTGTGCATAAAGATTGCATTGCATTGCATGCGGTGACTTCTTGCACACGCATGCGCTTATTTCTTGTGTGCATTGACTGCATCACCGCCAACCTGGGTGCTGCACCTGCCGTCCATCCTCGATCATGACGCGGTCGTTCGGTCAATCGATGGACCGATGAATCGATGGATCGATGAGCGCATCGAAACTTGACTTTGACCGTCCTGCTCCTCGTGCCGGCGCAGGCTGTGCTGAAAAGAAACGTCCACTTTTTGTCAATCAAGATCGCAGACGATCCATCATCCATGATCGTCGCTCGCGGGCCGTGCTCCCGCTCCCTCCCTCGCGCGCGATCGATCCAAACGCGGCCGCGCGGCGCCATTCTTTCTTTCCCTCCCTCGCGGCAGCGGCACCTGCCTGCTGCTGCAGGCTTTCTATTCCTTTCTTTCCTTCGTCCATCGCGGCCTCGAGTCGCATCCATTCCATTCTCTGTGTCACTCTGTCAATCTTTCGCTTCCTTTTTTCTTTTCTTTTCTTTTCTTTTTGGGCCGGGGTGTGCGCGCGTGTGCATCGCAGTGTGCATCGCGGCACGTGCGCCTACTCGCGCCGACCGCACGGGCGCAGCCCCTCTGCCCCGCCCCGCCTGCGCTGCGCCGACGTCCCGCGGCCGCCTCCCGCTTCCCGCCTCCCTCGCCGCCCGTCGGTCCACCGCGCGTCTCCCGCGCAGCAGCCGCGCCGCCTTGTCCACTTGCGAGCCCCGCGCTCCCTCCTTCACCCTCCCTGCCTCCCTCCCCGCGCCTCACTCGCGCAAACCGCCCGCACACTCGACAATCCGCGCCATTCCGCACTTGCGCCGCCGCCCGCAAGTGCGCTTTCCCCGCCCCGCCCGCGGGGGTGTGCGCCTCCGCACACACTGCGCGCGCGACCTACTGTGTGCACTGTGTGCACGCCTCGCCTTCCCTCCCTACCTCCCTTTCCACCCACGCAGTCATAAGGTATAGATAGTAGTAAAACTACCGCAAAGTAAAGTAAAGTAAAGTAAAGTAAAGTAAAGTAAAAGGCAAAGTAAAAGGCAAGGTAAAGAAAGTGAAAAGAACCAAGGCAAGGCAACTCGAGACAGGCAAGGCAAGGTATCTTCTGGCCGCCTTCCTCGCCCGCACACGCGGCACTTTCTCCGCCCACCCGCCCACCCGCCCGCCTTCCTCTCCCCGCCCTCAAGTTCCTCCTCTTCCCCGCGTGCGCGGCCGGGTGCACCTCCCTCGCTCCCTCCCTCGCTCGCGGGCGGTCGAAGCCGCGCCTCGGCTGTCCCCTCTGGCCCACTGGCCGGTCCCTCCCTCTCTTCCCCTCTGTCCTTCTGCCCCCCTGCGCGGCTGGCTGGCCGCCTGCACGCGCGCGTAGGCCCCGCTAGGCGCCGGCTAGGCGCGCGGAGAGAGGCGCCGCCGGGTGCACAGCCGCGGCGCGCGGGCCTAGGCGCCGGCTAGGCCAAACGATAGGGCGCCGCGGCGGGGGAGGGGCCGGAGGCGGCGGAGCACGGCGGCGGCGGCGGCGGCGGGCGGGAGCAAGCAAACCCGCAACCCAGCAACCAAACCAAGAACAAGCAAAAGCAGCAGCAGCAGCAGCAGCAGCAGTCAAGAACAAGCAACCTTTAGCAAGATGGCGGACGATGAGGTCCAGGCCCTCGTGGTCGACAACGGCTCCGGCATGTGCAAGGCCGGCTTCGCCGGTGATGACGCCCCCCGCGCCGTCTTCCCCTCGATCGTCGGCCGCCCCAAGCACCCGGGTATCATGGTCGGCATGGACCAGAAGGACGCCTACGTCGGTGATGAGGCCCAGTCCAAGCGTGGTGTCCTCACGCTCAAGTACCCCATCGAGCACGGTATCGTGACCAACTGGGACGACATGGAGAAGATCTGGCACCACACCTTCTACAACGAGCTCCGCGTCGCCCCCGAGGAGCACCCCGTCCTCCTCACCGAGGCCCCCCTCAACCCCAAGGCCAACCGCGAGCGCATGACCCAGATCATGTTCGAGACCTTCAACGTCCCGGCCATGTACGTCAACATCCAGGCCGTGCTCTCCCTCTACGCCTCTGGCCGCACCACCGGTGCCGTCCTCGACTCTGGTGATGGTGTCACCCACACCGTCCCCATCTACGAGGGTTACGCTCTCCCCCACGCCGTGCTCCGTATCGATCTTGCCGGCCGTGACCTCACCGACTACATGATGAAGATCCTCACCGAGCGCGGCTACTCGTTCACCACCACCGCCGAGCGCGAGATCGTCCGCGACATCAAGGAGAAGCTCGCCTACGTCGCCAACGACTTTGACGAGGAGATGCGCCTCGCCGCCGAGTCCTCGGCCCTCGAGAAGTCCTACGAGCTTCCCGACGGCAACGTCATCACCATCGGCAACGAGCGCTTCCGCTGCCCCGAGGTCCTCTTCCAGCCGTCCTTCATCGGCAAGGAGGCCCAGGGTGTGCATGACACCATGTTCCAGACCATCATGAAGTGCGACGTCGATATCCGCAAGGACCTCTACGCCAACATCGTCATGTCTGGTGGCTCCACCATGTACGAGGGCCTCGCCTCCCGTCTCGAGAAGGAGATGATTGCCCTCGCCCCCTCGACCATGAAGATCAAGGTCGTCGCTCCCCCCGAGCGCAAGTACTCTGTCTGGATCGGTGGCTCTATCCTTGCCTCGCTCTCCACCTTCCAGCAGATGTGGATCTCCAAGCAGGAGTACGACGAGTCTGGACCCTCGATCGTCCACCGCAAGTGCTTCTAAGCAGCTACTATCCCCAGTGTCCTGGTGCGCTTCCCTGGGTCCGGAGAAGTCGGCGGGGACCCCCACGTGCGGTGTTGAGTCGAGGCTTGAGTGCTTTCTCGCACCGCGGCTGGGTCCCATGCTACTCCCGTATCCCACGCTCGCTTGACGTCTGCGCATAGTTGTTTACATCCAAATGCCCATAAACATCATAGAAAATCTCTGAACACCGCAAAAACCTTTTTTCAATACATTTCACATCACCACTCACTACTCACTCACATCGAAAGATCAAGAAGATCAAAGATTCATCACTTCATTCTTGAGGGAGGGAAGGCATCGTGACTGACCTATCATGGTGACGAGGACTTTTTGCATGGAATTGATAGGAGGGGAGTAAGAGAGAGTAGCCTTCGCCTCGCTCACTTGAGCAGATGAAGATCAGCGCGCGCCTTCGGATCGGCTGCCTGCCGCAAATACCCTTGGCCTCACTACCTTGTGATTCACCATCATCATGTCATTCGACAATAGGTAACACGTTCTTGTTGCATTTGAAGGAGACCATACCATTTCTTGAACAAGTCGTCGAACATGAAATGAAAATGTCTACGATGCGGACGTAAGACTTCAGCTTGCAGGCGAGACACTCGCCATGAAATTTTGACTCCATCTGGCTGGTTGTCTTGAATGATGCCAAGCCAAGCCAGAGCGGGCAGATAACACTGTAAAATCGAATAAAAACCAAGGCAAGGCTAGGCAAGGCAAGGCAAGGCAAGGCAAGGCAAACCACTTTCCATTCATTTGGCATTCGTCCGCGCGCTCCTTGTCAATCAACAATCAAAGTCAATCAATCAGTCAAACACGCATTCATTGGTCATTCATCCATTCCTTTCTGTCTTCCTTTCAAAGTTGTTTGTTTGGCGTCTGACTGACTGCCGCAGACTGCGAGGCCGCGCGACGAAGCCGCCTTGCCGTGCCTCGCTTCGTCCCGCCCGCCTCGCACAAAGTCGCGAGCCCGCGACAGCGGGCTGGCCGACTGGCCGGGTAGCCAGGCAGCTTGGCGGCTCGGCAGCGTTGCTAGCTAGCTAGCTAGCTAGCGGCGTGCGCGCCGTTCGAGAGTCGCTCCGCACGGGTGGAGGGGCTACAAGCCTCGCGCCCAGCACAACCATGGGCAAGCGACGCGGCGCCAAGTCGAGCGAGGCGGCCACCAACGAGGAGGCCGCCCTGGCCGCCAAGTCCGACAAGGTGCCTCTGCAAGCCGTCGTCTTTGCAGACTCCTTCGAAGAACGGCTGAGACCCGTCACGCTCGAAAAGCCCAAGGCGCTCCTTCCTCTGGCCAACGTGCCACTCATCGAGTATACGCTCGAGTTCCTGGCAGAGTCCGGCGTCAAAGAAATCTTCGTCGTCTGCGGCTGGCTTGGCGACCAGGTCGAGGCCTACCTTCAATCCTCGCGATGGGGATCGAGCGAGGATCCAGCCGTGCGAGTCATCAAGCTCCGTACGGCCCGCAACGCCTGCCACGCGCTCCGTGAGCTCGATGGCATGGACATCATCCGCTCCGACCCCTTTGTTCTTGTAAGCGGCGATGTGGTCTCCAACATCCGTCTCGGACCCGTGCTCGAGGCCCATCAGGCTCGCCGCAAGGACGACAAAAACAACGTTATGACCATGCTCTTCAGCCGTGTCGATCAGGTGAAAAACCGTGTGCGCCCGCTCTCCGAGGAGCTCCTCCTTGCCATTGATGCGCGCACGCGCCAGATTCTCAAGTATGAGAACGACCTCGACAATGACCGCACACATTTCAAGACGGGCGAAATCCTCGACGAGTTCCCCAGCGTTGATTTTCGGTATGATCTTCTGGACTGCAACGTAGACATCTGCTCGCCAGAAATGCTTCTGCAGATTGCCGACAACTACGATTATGAGGACATTCGACGCGACTACGTGCGCAACGAGGTCCAAAACCACGAGCTCGGCTATCGCATTCACGCCCACGAGCTCACCTCTCAGAGCGACTATGCTTGCCGCGTCCGCTGCTTCCGCACATACGATGCCATCTCTCGCGACGTTGTGCGTCGGTGGCTCTACCCGCTCGTTCCCGACGCCAACTGGGCCTCCGAAGAGACAGCTTATGCGCTCGAGCGCGGGCTGCGGTACCGGGACGAGGGCGTGCGCGTGGGGCGTTCATCCGTCATTGGACAGAGCTGCGTCATTGGTGCCGGCTCCGAAATCGATGAGGGCGCGACCATCACCACTAGCGTTCTTGGCGATCACTGCTACATTGGCCGCAGCGCCTCCGTTTCCGGCTCGTATCTCTGGGGCGACGTTTCTGTTGGCGAGGGTGCCTCTGTAGAGGCTGCGATCCTTTGCAACGGCGTTGTGATTGGCGCAGGCGCCAAGATTGGCCGAGGTGCCGTCCTTGCCTATGGCGTCGTCATCAGCGCCAACGTAGAGATTCCTCCCTTTTCGCGCATCACAACGCGTTCCGGCGCCCTCGTCGATCTCGATGGTCAGGATTCGGATTCGGACTTTGGTGACTTTTCCGACGTCGACGACGATGGCAACGATTCCGACGACCGGAGCGAGAACGCTGCAAGCGGGTCCGAGTCCGCGTCTGGTCTGGCGCGCGGCAAGGATGACGCCGAAGCCGAGGCGCTCACCAGCAGCAAGGAAGTAGTGGGTGCGGATGGCGTGGGCCACCTTTTTGACGACAAGGAACGGCGCGCCAAGGCCTCCACACCCAAATGGGCACAAGACGTCATGGCTGCCACAGATCTTCCGGCCGAAGATTTTGCCTCCGTCAGCGACTCTATGGGTTGCTACGAGCTCGAGACGGCACGAGAAATGGTCTTTAGCGGATTCCCCAGCCTCGAGGAGGAAGAAGAGGAGGAAGAGGTCGTTGTCGGCACGGTTGGGCTTAATGACGACGCCCGCTTCTCGCGCGGCGTTGCAGACCTCGTCATGTCCCTCGGCAGCAATGAGACCATTGAACACGACAACGTCCTTCTCGAGTTGAACTGCTACAAGTACGCAGAAAACCGCTCCTTCGAGGACCTCGTGCTGGCAACCGTTGCAACCATGCTCGCGCCCGCGCTCGCCGAGCCTTTGGCGTCCAAGAACGATGCCACAGCCCGTCTTTCGGAGGCCATCACTCGCTGGAAGCCAACCCTAGAGAAGCTTTGCAACGAGCCCACGCAGGCCGTCGCGCTGATCACCAGTCTCGAGGTTCTCTTGCTTTACGGGCCCGAGCACGCTTCGGGCGTCGGTCTGGCCGTACAAAATCGCGTCTTCAACCCCAACGAGGCCCAGCTTTCGATCCGCAAGGACTTGGAGCATGCACAAGGTGCCTTTCCCTTTGTCTTGACCAAACTGCTCACGGACGGAATCATCTCCAATGAAGATGCCCTCCGATGGTCGCAGCTGCACAACATGACCGGTGTGCCTGATGTCATTGCGGAAGACCCCATCACAAAGCTCGTACTCTCGAATCTAGAGGAAGACTCTGAAGAAGAGTCCGATGATGAAGACTCAGAAGAAGAAGATGATGATGATGGTGAGGACGACGACGACGACGACGACGACGACGACGACGACGACGACGATGAGTAATTGAATTGCTTTGGCGCTTTGGCTTTACCACAACAATTTGTGATCATTTTCATCTTCTTGGCCTTGCACTTGTTATTTCTCCTTGTCAGGAACAAGCATCCGAGCAGACACGGGCAAGAAAGAAAAGACAAAATAAAAGATAGAGTAAAGCTCAATTTTAGAATCGGGAAAAGGAGAGCATCGATGTAAGTTTCATTCCTTGTTGGTGCACGGTATATTCGCGGTTTCGCATTCTTGAGGGTGAAACCAATCGCGATCGCAAAAGGAGAAAATGAGCAAGTAAATATCGCGCATCTGGATTCCGCCCTCGCCATGCACCCTTTTCCTGGGCACGATCGGACCTGACGAAATGGCGAGCACATCTGCCACAGTGCGGTTAAAATCGTCCGGCCAGAGTTCCGCAGCCGCGAGGGAGAAAGGCTGGAAAGCGTGTGCGACGAGAGAGCAAATATGCGGCGTGGCAATGTTCGGCAACGCGAGCCGATCCTTTGCAGAAAACCGCCCATGGCTGGAAAGAAGAGCAAAAGCTCGTCTGCTGTTCCCCAATGAACACGCAAAGTGCAACTCATTAAAGCTACCATGTTCGCGAAAATGCACAAGCCAGCGCTTGATGAGATTGTGTCGCTTGACCGTCGCAATCATCAAAAGACGATCCAAATCGGAGCTCGAGACAGTCACCACATGTGCAACAATGTGCACGATAATGTCAAAGTGACCTCGGTGGCAGGCATAGGCAAGCGCGTGAGCGCCCGAGTTGAGTCGCAAAGTGGTATCGGCATTGAGCGCAAGCAAGTTCTCCACTGCTCTTGTATCGCCATTGGCGCATGCCAGTACAAGCGCAGTCGCGCCATTTGATAGCACCAAGTTAGGATCACCCTGATATGTGCCAAGCAAGGGTATCAGATTGGCACATCCGTGCCGTACCGCGACGATGATGGGCGAAGACCCGTTTACCTTGCAATCATTCACATTTGCGCCACTTTCAAGTAGAAAGCTTACCATAGCCTCATTGTTGGCTTGGATCGCCCACATGAGCGGCGTCGTCCCATCTGCAGCCGAGACATTCAGATCCGCCCCATGCTCTAACAAGAGGCGCACACAATCAATGGCGCCGCGAAAGGCGGCGACTGCGACTGGCGTGATGCCATTGAGCATGTTTGAGTTTGGGTTGGCACCAGCGCTCAGCAAAAGGCGTGCAATTTCTTCGTTGCCTTGGTACACGGCAACGATGAGCGATGTGCAGTTCCCCGCCATGCGATGATCTGGGTAAGCGCCGACGAGATCCAAGAGCACCGAGACTGTCTCGACTGCGCCATGCCGAACTGCTTCACAGAGCATTGAGGCGTTGGCGCCCTGGAGACCCGCATCAAGCCACTCGTCGGGGATGATGAGCGTACTATTCCAGCCAAAAAAATGCACATTGAGCCAACATATCAATGCGCGAGCCACCCGTTCTGTCCCTCGCACAGTGCAGCATTTGTGCAACGCGCGAATGGCAAGCACAGTTGAGGTCTGAACACCGAGCGGCTGCAACGATCTTCGGAGATACTTTCGCACGTTATGCGCATTGCCATTCACAGTGGCAATGGTGAGGTGTCTACGAAAGAGTGGCTCCAAGGGTTGCCACCCATCTGCTCCTGCCGTGGCCTGCGCATTAATGTTCTGGTCATCTGGAGGCCTGTTTGCAGATAGGATTTGAGTGGGAGAAGAGCGCGAGCTGCCAACACCCAAAGACATCATGCGGGGTACGAATTCGCTTGGCCCATCGCCAACTCGTTGACGTTGGCGTCGTCGCTGCTGTTGATTTGACGCGCTGACGATGGGCCCTTGCTCTTGCGAGATGGGTCCGGATTCCTGTGGTTCGTCTCTCTTGCGCTTCGCTGACGCTCCTTTGCTCGCTCGAGCCGCACGTGCTCTTTTCAGGTTTCGCCGCGCAGATTCGAGCCAGAGAAAGGCTTTGTACTCTGGCTGTGACAATGCAAAAGGGACGCCTTGCGCATGGCGGTTTCGATGTGGAAGAAGAGTTTCCTGTGCAAGTTTAATGGCGACCGCCACGCTCGAGTGTCTTGGTGGATTGTAGCGCAAAGCAGAGCGCGCAGATGCGTCTTGTCTCTTGCTTATCACGACACTTGCCCTATCGTTATTTTCTTCTTCTTCTTCTTCTTCTTCTTCTTCTTCTTCTTGTACATGCTGGTCTCGATCTCTGCGACAGGGTGGATCTTGATGCAGGGTAGCGCTCGAAGATGATGATGATGAGGAAGAAGAAGAAGAAGAAGAAGAAGACGTCGTAGCGGCGCTCGGAAGAGGACATTTGTCAGGCATCAAAGCACCTTCATTACGTTGGTGGTTATTATTGTCGTCGTCGTCGTCGTCGTCGTTGTTGTTGTTGTTGTTGTTGTTGTTGTTGTTGTCGCCGCCGCCGCTGTTGCTGTTGCTGTTGCTGTTATTGCTGCTGCTGCTACCACTGCTGACTCCCTTGTCAAACAGGTTCTTGCTAGCGTCGACACTTGTCTCCAGATTCTTGCGACCCTCTTGGGGCGAAGCGACATTCGTTCCCCTGCGTGATCGCTCGAAAAGATTAGATTCAGGAGACGAAGACGAAGCAGACGAGGAGGACACAGATGGAGACGAAGCTCGCGAGGACGACGACACAAGGGCGAGCGGGCGGGCTTTCCCTCCCCTCTTTCCCAGAAGCTGGCCATTGCCCCCCGGCGCGTGATCCTTGTGGACGTTGCTCGCCGCGGCCCCTTGCGCGGCGTCGCCCGCGGCATGGCCACCTCCGGCGCTGGCCTCTTGTTTTCCGAGGTCAGGCTTGGACCCGAGCAGCTTGGCGACCCAGAACACCGAGTCGAGCGCCGCCACGGTGGCCGAGTCCCTCTTCCGCGCCGTGCGCGCGTCGCTCTCGGCGCGCGCGCGGCTCAGGCTCGCCCGCGCGCGCGTGCCGGCGGCGCGCGTGAACCCGAGTCCCAGCGCGCCATCCTCGCCGCCCAGCGCGCACAGCGCCGCGCTCGCCGCGGACACCGCCTCTCTGCGCCGCGCCTCCGCGCCCTCTCCCCGCGCCCGCGGCCCCGCGCCGCGCCGCGCCATGCCGCGCCGCGCCGCGCCG